>JAHXMU010000084.1:268549-301429 GCA_019455685.1 Philornis downsi
GACCACTTATCATTCCGAACATTTGCAAATTTATTTGCGTTTTGTGGAGAGAAGAATTTGCAACTAAAGAGGTTGTTTAAATGCATATTCAACTAAACTATTTGGCACTGTGCCTAGGACAAATCCTAAATACCAAATAAATTTGAAACCTCACACTAAAATTCACATACAAACTTATACTTATGCACATACTCGTATGTATGAGGTATGTACCTATATAGCCTACATATTTAGGGAGTCCCTACCACATGAAGACATTCAATTTTAACTCCTCCATATGGCGTTATATACTCGGTATACTTGTATGTACCTATACATACATAGTTTAGTGTCTTAATGCACATAAATTAATTGACAAAAGTCGTCGCTAGAGTTCGAGATGCTGCTGGTGGTGGCCCAAATGAATGATATGAAATTCCTCATACACTTACGTGTGATATGTGTATGTATGTATAAATATATATATATGTACATATGTGAGCAGTTGCGATGAGTAGGAGAAAATGAACGAATATCAATGGGAGTGTTATGTGTATGCGTGTGTGTATATGTTTGTTTGTAAGAGTATAAATACCGAAAGACTTCAACAAATACATTAAATTAATTACGTAATGTAAACAACAACTAAACTACTACAACAACAATGACAACTATTATAGTTTTACAACAACTACTGAAGCGAACATTCAACTACTTCCAAGACTCACTGCCATTAGTTCTATTTCATACGAATGTAGTCGTACATAGTTCACCAAATCGTATACATTTTCATGTACAAAATGGAAATCAGCAAAATTTATTTGCATTTGTCGTAGTAGTAGTAGTCGTAAATACATACAATATTAACAAAAGCATTTCATGATGTATGATCATATAAATTTGTCAACATACAGTGGAAGAGAAAACAATGCAATCTACGAGGGTGGTTCTAAAACTAGCTGACATGGCGTATAAATGGAGAGAGTAGTTTAAAAAAAATATTTCGGCAGAGAAAACAATGCAATCTACGAGAGCGGTCCTAAAACTAGCTGACATGACAGAAGTTCAAAAAAAAAAATATTTTGGTGAAAAGTGGCAGAATTATAAAATAAATGTTTCAAGTTTCAAGGCGCCACATTGTTTAGTATTTTTACTTGAGCCATCAAAAATAAGCGATCTCAGTGAATTTTTAAACATGGAAAAAAATGGTCTCCGTTATGTAATTCAATATTTCCATTTGAAATGTCTCAGTCCAACCAAAACTAAAGCCTCTGGAGCTAGACTCTCATCCAAAGGAGTCTCCTCCTTAGTCTACGACTGTAAAATATTGGGTAGCAGAATTTAAACGAGGCCGTACGAGCTATCAAGAACACAATAGTGGTCGAACAATTGAGGTGTCCAAGCAAGACACGAATATGAAAATGTTATTGGATGATCGTTGGTTGAATGTGCGTGACCTAGCTGAAATGGTAAGCATTTCAAAAAGTGTTATACATCATATATTGAGCAAATATACGTCAATTCTCATTCTCTCGTAGAGTTCCGCCAAACACTATCACAACTTTCCCCACTCCTTCTCTAAACTTTTTACTATTCTCAAAAGCGTAGGATAATCATATATTGAGCAAATATCCGGTTGTTCGGAAAGTTCAATCGGTTAATTCGTTAGTTCAACATATGCCACTTCTCCTGACGTACAGTACTTTCAAACACTAACATAACTTTCTCCTACCCCTTCTCTACACTGTTTACTATTGTTTATTTGTGTTCTCGTTCTGGTCGTGAGTGGTTATATCGTTTTAAAAAAGAGGTTTTAAAATGTGGAAAAATGAGCGAAAAAGAGCATTTCTGTTGTAATATTTCCGGTAAATTCTGTTGTATTTTTTCCGAGATGGAAAAACGGGTGCTGAAGTCTGCCGAAAAATTAAGTCTGTTTATGAAGAAAACGGCCCAAATGAAAGAATTTATCAGAAATGGTTTAAGAAATCTTCTATGGGCGATTTCTCAGTAACGGACACCTCCCCGATCAGGACGACTAAAAGATATTGTTTCAGAGAAGGTAAAAGATTTAATTATTGTTAATCTCCGCACAGCAGTTCGGGAAATAGCTGAAATAATCAAAAAATCAGTCTCGATCGTTCGATGTGTGGGTACCTCATTTTTTCGCCGAGACCAACCGCCTGAATCGCGTTGTTGCCGGCGATGACCTAATGATAAGAAATAACAAGACACCATTTCTGAGGAATGTCATCAGAGGGGATGAAAAATGGATAGTCTGTAACAATGTACCACGAAAAAGATCATGCAGGAATTATAATGAATCCCCTCAATCCACCTCTAAAGCGGGCCTTCATCCCAGGAAGGTAATGTTGTCGATTTGGTGGGATGTCAAAGGAGCAGTCTTTTCAGAGCTTCTCCCAACAAATCAAACGATTAATGCGCACTACCATTTCACACAATTTGATAAATTGAAGGAAGAAAAACGGCCGTGATCCATCAATCAGAAAGACGTCATCTTCCATCATGACAACACCCGCTCTCACATTGCCTTGCGGGCCCGTCAGAGCTGTACCTCTCCAACGTACTCGTCAGACTTCGCCCCGTCCGACTATCATCTGTTTCGCAGTCTGAGCAACCACTTGAAGGATTTGAATTTCCATAACGATCAGAAAGTTAAAAATCAATTGAACGCTTTTTTCAGAAAAACCACGTGAGTTTTATAAGAGAGGAATTAAAAAGCTCCCAGAGAGGTGTGTAGAAGTTATTAAAAAAGGGGGAGATTATATAAGACTAAAATAATTGCTTTCTTGTACAGAAATTTATAAATGAATTTATTTTAATAACCGAACGAACTTTCCCAACAACCCGATATTTGCAGTTGAGAAAGTTATGAGCAAATTGGGTGCCAAGCTTGCTTTCATTAGAGGAAAAACAACGTCATGAAAATGTTTCAGTAGAAACAAGTCAATATTTTGCCAATGTTTGACCCTGCAATAGTTTTTGCAGACAGTTTTGAAATACAAAAAGTAAATAAATAAAAAACTGACTGAAATTCGGATTAATTTCAGATCAATATTCTAGTTCTTTATTTGAGCGTTGAAGATGGTTTGCTTCGATTTATAATCAAGCGTGAGACATGGGTCCACTATTTCATGCTTGAGACAAAGGAACAGTTAAAGCAGTAGAGCTAAAATCTTTTAATAATAATTTTTTTTTTTTTTTTTAATTTTAATAATAATTTGTTGGAAATGGTTTCCAGAATAATACAAGGGTAAATCTGTCTAATTTCATTAGATGTCATTTTGTATATTCGTACCTAATTTAGATTGGTTTTTGGAAATTGTTTTGTGTTTCGACTGCAACAGATGGAAGTATTTCAGCTTTTCAAACAATGTTTCGTACAAATTATCAAAATGATAACAAAATAAATTTTTTCTCATATTTGACACTATTTAGTTTTTAAATACATAGGTCTTATTCATGATAATTTGTAACAGATTTATTACAGGTTTAATAAAATTGCGCCCAAAAATTTTATGTTTTTTTTTAATCTTTAAACGTTTTATAAGATTGTAATTTTTACTGAAAGTTTTGCCTTTCTATAAAGCTATTTTAGAAAAAAATTCACAGTGAACGATAGGACAGTTTTTAGACTTTTTTCTGTTTTACTCCCTATTCTAACGAAATCTGTATTTATGCAATCATTGCATTTGTTGGCTCCAGTTGTTACCAAAATTTTTCACAAATTATTTTCAAAATAATTGTTTGTTTACATAGTGATGAGTAAAAAAAAAAAATAATCAAAACAATGAAATAGTTTTTAACTATTCGGTTTTTATATTGACTTGTCTTAGAATTTAAAATATTCTTCTCACATATTCTGAAAAATTGTTATTAATTATTAGAGTTACTAAATATTTCATTCCCCTATTGTTTGAAGTTTGCTAAAGGGCCACATAAGAATGCTAATAATGTATTTTATTATTTTATTATTGCATTGGATCTTGTTTACTTTTTTTTGCAGATTTCAATCTGCTTAAATTACACATAGAAGTGTACTGAAAGGTAAAAACACGAACATCATTTTTTTGTATTTTTTTTTTCTTTTTGGCTAATAATTACAATACTCTTTATGAATATGTTTGTCATGAAGTCTTCAGTAAAAACAAAAAAAAAAAATCATAATCATATTTTTATATTACATTTCTTGAATAAGACCCTTAAATTTCTTGTAAAATGGCTCTAAAATTTAAAAAATTATCCGTCTTTATTATCAATTTTCATTTTATCCATTTTCGGTTTCAAAAGTAAAATAAAATAAAACAAACATGAAGCTATGATTTCGATGAAACTTTTATTTCATTATAATACTTGGACCAAATACAATGTACGAAATACAATGTGACTTAAATGACAGCCTCTGGATTGATTGCAGTAGGGTATCCTTTTGATATTGTCTTCAAAAAAATACTGCCCAATGACCCCTGCGGACCATAATGCCCACCAAGGCGTCACTTTTCCGAATACAATGACTTTTCCACAATCACTGCTGGGTTCTCCTTTCCTCATATGCTACAATTTTGCTGGTTGACATAACCACCGAGTGAGAAATGAGCTTCACCGCTGAAGAAAATTTTGTTCGAATCCCACGGTTGAATCACCACTTTTGTAGTAAGTTTTAACTATTTTTGTGCGTTTTTCGGTTGTTAAACTTTTCATACTCGTAAATGGAAAACCTTTCACCAAATAAATAACACTTCAGATGACAGGTATCTTTTAACAGCTGACAGCCTTGTCAGACCGCCGGTTTTGAAGCCACTAAAAGGTACACATTATTGTTATTCTTACAACATGTGCTACTAACCTTAATAAATTAAAATTTCATGTACATATACAGTATTCTGGAAACAGTTGATTTATTAGAGCTTAAAAATCTTCATCGCCAAAACATTTGCCTGTGACCCATTATAGCAAAAATCTACTCTTCCCTGCAACATACTGACAGGCGTCAGTTAGTGGGAACAGTGGTAAATTTCCAAAGTCATAACGTCTTACAGTAGGAGTTACTGTCATTCTATTTCGCTTGCATATTTCAAGATTTTTTTTTAAAGGCTTCTCGACGAATAAATGCTGCGGCTAAGGAACCTCTTATTTAAATGCAAGGCTTATCTTGTTGATTACTTTGGTCTTACAATTTGGTTGGTATGTCAAGAAATATCTTAGTCCGTTTATCTCTATACTCAAACGGATGCCTGCTTGTCTTATAGTATCCCCTTGGAATGTTTGTGTGTGTGTTTTGTGTCACATTGCCACAAGATGCCTGCTTCTGTATGTGTGATGCATAGGCGATTACACATTAAGTTCCTTATTCACAGCACATCCCCAGATGAAATAATGGGAGTGACTTGTATAAATTTTATGACTTATGTGTGAAATTATGCAAACAAACATATATACGAGTATAATCACGAACATTCTGTCATCCACACACATGCACCCACATATTGCCATACCCACTCACACTCATACGCATACTAAAGAATTTACGAAATCTATAGTAAGTAATAGTCTGTGCAGTTCTTGAACTTTATGCTATTAACATATGCACATGTGTGATGGTTGGGTTTTGTGGTGGTTTCGTTGACTGAGTTATTTTTATGCTGCATAAGCTTCATATTGTTTGCATACGTTCGTATGTACGCATGTACGTATGTATGTATGCATACAATATGCAAGTTGTTGTGTGACTGAGTATGTGTTGAAGTGTACTTATCCACAGCATTAATTTATGATATTATGTGCCATTCTTCTTCACATTGTTTAAAGAACGGGGTTTTCATAGATTTACGTCCGAGTACTTGTATGAGCATAAAGTTTATGCTAATAGAAAAGTGGAAAATTTGTTGCAAAAATAAACAAGTAAAAATTGTGGGCTGTGAGATTGATTTTTGACAAATGACATTAGAGGAAGGCACAGCAGGTTTATTAGGGATGATGATGAAATTTATGTTGTTTTTTGTTACAGTTATGCTCAAATTTTTGTTGCTTCCACATTATAAAGAAATGGTTTTTGTCAGTCTCGGAAGTAGAATGGGCTATGGCGGATAGTCGAGTAAATATACGAGTAAACATCCCAACACAATTAGTAATAGTTTTTATACCCTACACCCAATGTAATGTGTGTGGGATGATTGAGTACCGATGCGTGTCATACTGAAAATGGAAAACATAAACCCAACAAATATTACCCAATCAACTTAGAATTACACTGAACTCATTTGGACAAGTATGTGTAAGTATTTGCAGCAAATTCAAAATGAGATATGGAAGAGCTTTTTACATTCGATGGACTTAAACGCATTCTAATTTTGGACTCATTTAAACGGGAACTAAAGTTTAACGACAATTCCGATCGTTAAAGTTTGAGAAAACAAGACTTGGCAATTACTTGACTACTCAAAGTGTTCGTCAGACACATCGAGGCGACCGCCGCTCTAATAATAATAGGTGGCTGTACGCGAGGTTAAACCTGCAATTATGCGAACGACAGTCGCGAGTGCTCACCATCGTAATGCAATCGATCAGTGTCTAAGTACGAGGTGTGTTCAAAAAACAAGGTGAATTTCCATTTTTCTCAAAAATATTTATTTTTTCATCAATTTCTAGTTTGTGCCAGCGTCAATCAACTTTTTGGTATGTCATTGAGCTGTCTTAGCGACCTGGTTTTTATCTCCTCAATCGTCGCAAACCTCCTTCCTTTTTTCCCCACAATTCCGTGTGTTTTTTTTTTCGTATTGCTTCACGCAAACGGCGTATAACTTTAAGATAATACTCCTTATTTACCGTACGACCTTGTGGTAAGAACTGGTGATGCACTACGCACTAGAATTGTCCTGTTGGAACACAAATCCGTTCCTGGACGATTGCATACTTTGGACGGTCCAATTGTTGACACTGCAGGTCCGCGGCTAAACTTTGACCGTAGCCCGTCAGCTCGTAGTAGATGATTCTGTACCAATCCTGCTAAACACATAGCAAAACTTTCCTCACCGCCCATACTTGCTTGGATACTGTTCTCGTCACCTTATCTTGATCCGACAACGATTGTTTTCACTTAATGTTATCGTAAGTGATTCACTTTTCGTCAGCAGTTACCATGCTGTTCAGAAGTAGGTCGCTTTTGATGCGTTTCAGCAGCGGTTAGCAGACGAAAATCTGGACTATGGGACTTTGTACGTTAACTAGTATGGTACGCATATGTCGAACTTCTTTTTGTATCCAGCCTTATTCAGGTGGTTCCAAAGCATTTTCCATGGAATGCTCATCTTCTGAGCAAGCAGAGCAGTGCTTACATGATTGTCGAACTTGACGGTTTCCTTATTATAATGATGTTTTCGACAATTGAATTTTCAAAGCGTGATGTATCTATAACATCAAAATTACCACAACGAAATCGATCAAACCAAAATTAGTTTAAAGTATTAATTCCATAAATACTAATCGCAGTTTAACGCTGTAAAATGTGATATATTGTCTCTTTGCTGATGTCCAACTTTGACGTGCACTCCAGTAATATTGAGTCATGCAATCACAAAATCGTCTGGGTAATTTTTCGAGTACGAAATCTTACATTTCTGGCGCCATCTAGCGCAACACGATTGCACTTATACAAGGCGATACAAAAAGATTTCTGAATACGTTTTTCGAAAAAATAATGCATTTTTTTGTAATTACACTTTACTTATGAAGGTTCGTTCTCTAAGTGTCGTTCGCTTTAGTCGCCTACAGAGACGATGGCATGTAACGTATTCCGCTTAATACTCGACGGTTAATAACGGAAAGTTGCTAATTTTAAAAGAGTTTGGCAACAAAATACGAGCGCCATCTTTAAGTTATCGTGGCGCACGTATAGAGGGATCAAGTGCAGAATGCGGCGCAATAACATAACAACCCGCAATGTTTCCATTTTCTGCAAAAAGATGGCGATCAGTTCGAATTCAAAATAGTTGCTGGATTTTTATTTTATTTCTTTATTATTTTATAATTATTTATTATTTTTATTATCTGAGGTGATTTTGTAAACGGTATAGAAAAAATTGAACAATAAAAAAATTCAAATGTCCAACCATGGTCTTCTTATACAGGGTGGGCCATAAGGGTGTTGGCGGTTTAAATATTCAATTTCTCGGTAACGCGCGACGCGGGGTGGCGGGGGGATATGTTGTTCGCTGCGCCGCTTCTTGGAAATTTAGTCGCCATGGAGCCGTACACGGGAGTGCAGCGTGCATTTTGTGTCCGAGCATATTACGAAAACAACAAATCAGTGATTACTGCACGACGTTTATATCGGCATGAACACGGTTTACACGATTTAAGTGAAGTTCCAAGCGCCAATGTGATACGAAAATGGATCAGAATGTTCGAAACAACCGGCTCAACAGTACCAATTACGGTTCGTGGTCGCCCAGATTCTGCAAGATCAGCCGACATTGTGGAGCGTGTTCGTGTTTCAGTTCAGCGAAATCCGCAACAGTCAACACGTAAGAGAAGTCAGTCTTTGGATGTCAAAAGAACAACTTTACGACGAATTTTGAAACGTGATTTGCATTTGAAGGCTTATAAGACTCAGATAGTCCAAGAATTAAAACCCGATGATGCCAATAACCGACTTAACTTTGTCAAGTTTTCCTGGAAAACTCATTTCGAAAAGGGGGGATGTTGAATGGCCCCCACGTAGCCCCGATCTCTCTCCATGCGATTATTTTCTAGGGGGCTACCTCAAATCTGTAGTCTACGAGAATAATCCGACCAATTTAGAGCGGTTGAAGAGGAACATTATTCAGGAAAGTAACAAAATACCGAGAACAACTTTTCAACGAGTTTTCCAAAATTTGCGACTGCGGTTCCAAGAGTGTCAAGCACCCGAGGGAAGCCATTTGGACAACATTATTTTTAAGTCTTAAAAATTCCCATGCTTCTACTTTTTAAAAATACAAATATATTTTTTTTTTATATTTCGTAGTTTTTTTTAATTGAATATTTAAACCGCCAACACCCTTATGGCCCACCATGTACAACAGTTTTGTAATATAAATCTTTGCAACATTTCAATTTAACATTTTTTTCGGCCAATATCACACCTTTTAAACCAACTTGCCGAAGATACTAATTTCTTTGATTTACAAAATGTTCAACTAAATTAATCCTATTCAACCCCTTTCACTAGCAAGGTAAAAGTGGTGACAAAGATAACCCCCCTTTGCCGTTGATGATGATGATGATGCTGGTGCTGCTCAAGAGCAATTTAACCTCTTCACCACGACGATGTCTTTAACCAAAGTTTATCCTTAAAACCATCTAATCAATCTCTCAGTTAACGTGATAAGCATCAGTCATTTGCTCTCTGTTAAAGGAACAGGCCACTAACGAACGAATGGTAGAATGACTGACAGCAAACAGAGATTGAAAATGATGAGGAGTTGTCGACCATGTCCATAGGACTACAACAACAAATTGTCAAATACTAATTAAAGCAACGAAACAAATCACAACACTATCAACCAACCCAGCACCACCAGTAGCTGGGATGGCTTTCAATTGGTTACGTTTTACAACACATCAAATTTGAGTCCTTTCTCGCAGTGGACACAGCGTTGTGATCTGGTAAATTTTGTAAGAGTTAATTTTTTTCGGTTTTTTTTTTTTCAAAATGAAATATCCGATGGAAAGCCAATGTACAAGGGCAAGCGTTTGACTCGAGAGACCGGAAAAAGAATGACAAAGAAAAATTAAACATCCTCAGTCATGTTTTTTTTTTACTTATTTTGTTTTTTTTTTTTTTTTGCTCTCCCAGAGTAGCCAGCATATGTACTCGAATCACACACTTAGTATAAGGTAGACAGCCCAATATTTTGCCGAGGACTAGGACAAATGGATGGAATGACATTGTACACTTGAAACCCCATCAAAGTCAACAACAATCAAGATAAAGGCAACACGAACGGCAGCTTCTACGCTAGCAATGGCTTAAATAAATAACAACATGTATGGTAGGACTGAGAGAGTAGTCGACGATGGTGATGATGACAGCATTGCTGGCTGACTGATACTGGATGCTGGTGTGCTGATGTGAATGAAGATGATATGATGTGCTTGAAAATGAAGATGCCTTCTGCCTGCCAGAATGATGATGAGGATACGAAAGGACAGGAATTGTATAATCAAGTTGTGCTATATTTTTAGATATAAAAATTAAGGGGAACAACAAATGAGAACAACCGCTGAGAATGACGAAAATGAATTTTGTGGTGATGGGCAGTTTTCAGTGAATGTTTGCCTCTGAGGTCTAAAGAAATTTGGGATAACTTTAACGCTTTTATATTGAACTCTAGTTGGAAGTGCTTGGGGGAAAAACTAGAAACTTATTAATGCGATTGCCACCTGAGATAATTGTATATGTCTTCAACAAAAATAAAGCCGTTTTTAATATGTATATATAAAGATACATGTCATGATAAAATTGGCTTGTGGAACTACCAACGATTAGTATACCTATAATATAAAAATTTTGGAAAAAAATTGACTGCAGAAACGAAGCATGTTTTTTAACTAATCTGGCATAAAGTTTGTGCTATCACGTCTTGCGCATTTTTTATTACATGCTGGCAATACTATAAAACAGTCAATACTTACACAACAATTTCACAATTATTAATTTGACAGAAGCCCACATTCATTCTACATCTTCATAGTAGTAGCGTTTTAGCATGAGATCGTGTGTTACTGATTCAAGCTATTTTTGCTTTGTGTGTGATGAATATTTGATTGGCAAAAAAAGGATATGCAATATTAGAATCAGAAATAGCAAGAAGATCTATTTTGTTTCTTCGATTTCAGTACTTTGGAGAGAGTCAAGTAACCACCAAACCGATTGATATTTCTGTTTAACAAAAGATGTTGGATTCAATATGATAAATATTTGATTGGCCAAAAAAGGATATGCAATATTAAAATCAGAAATAGCAAGAAGATCTATTTAGATTTTCCAATTTCAGTACTTTGGAGAGAGTCAAGTAATCACCAAATCGATTGATATTTCTGTTCAGCAAAAGTTTTTGGATTCAATATGAAAGATCGAAAAAATGTTACGCGAATATCCCATCGGTTTCCAAACCAGTTCAACGTCCACTAAATGATCCATTACCAGTCATTCTTAATGCTACGAGCAGTGAGTCCAAAACATCTTTCACCGTTTTTGTATTAGACTGATCTTTTTGGATTAGACTGATAATGAACGCCATTTAGTGACTTAAGCTGAGCTGAATGATCTAATTCGTGATTTACATTTAACGAAGCAAGACGCAGAATTATTAGCTTCACGCAAGCAGCAGTGGAAGCATCTTGGAGTCGGGACAAAGGTAACAATTTTAGAGGCATAACCTTGAAAAAATAGAAAAATGAACCAGCCATATGACAAAACTGAATGATCATTATTTATTGGTGGCAAAATTGCCAATTGCTTATGCCATTATTACAAAAGAAAATTAAGAATCAATGACTGAAATTTTGACATTACTCAAATACAACGATAATAAATGGAAGATCTGTAGTCACCGTAAGCTGTGTGATTTAAATTTCTTTGTATAAGTTAACATGATATCTGTTCCACCCTAGTATTCTCGGTGGAAGACGTGGTACAATATCGAACGTTGACAACATCACAGTTGATCAGCATTGCGATGTTCACAATTATATTTAAGCATTTAGAGTAAGCTGACACCGCACACGAGGCGCAGTGCCAGTAATTTAGTAATTAAGTTAAAGCTAGATGTTATTCTTTTAGAATGATGGAAGTCAGTCTCTTAAGGAAACTCTAATAAATAAGTTCAGTTTGATGAGTCTCTTAAGGAAACTCGAATAAATAAGTTCAGACTGAACTCTAATAAATAATACCACACAATTTAACAATTTATATGTAGTAAAGACGTCATAAATAACTGTAAATTTATCTTTTTCAAGTCATTGGTTTGTTGACTGGTATGTAAGGAGCTTTCACAAAATATTGTTGTCTCCTTTGTCTATGGGATAGTCGTCACCATTACGCCAGAACAGAGTGGCCAAAAAGAACCGAGTGTTCACCAGGAAAACAAAACATTTCAAATAAACCATTAATTTATCCAAATGACGTTCTTCTTCCGACGCTGCACACAAATTTGGCCCTTTTTAAGAACTTTGTCAAGGCTCTGAACAAAGACGGTGCAGCATTTAAATATTTGTTAGGGGTTTTTCCTAAAATTTCATATGCTAAAATCAAGGAAGGCATATTTAAAGGGTGTCACAACAAGAACGCAAGACTTAAATTTGGCGCCATTCGAAGTGTCATTGTTTGACATTTGAACAATTGTTATTGTTTGCTAGTAGAAGGTAGGAGGTTAGTAAAAATGGAGCGCTACACGAATGAACAACGCATTCTCATTGTGAAATTGTTTTACCAAAATAGTGAACGTTTTGCGGCTACAGTTCGCAAATTGCAATCAATTTAAGGTCACAACAATGGTTCAAAAGAGTCAACTGTAAAGCGATTAATGGGTAAATTTGTCAAAACTGGCTCTGTTAGTGATGTAAAGACAACAACGCTCCTTCAACCAGGTCGATCGACCGAAAATGTCGCAGCTGTACGTGATGATGTCGCTCAAACTCCATCCACCTCAATTCGACACCGAGCTCAGCAAATTGGTGTCTCCAAATCCACTATGCAGCGAATTTTGACGAAAGATTTGCATCTTCATGCACACAAAGTTCAATTGACTCACGAAATGAAGCCAGCTGACCATGGACAGCGAAGGGAGTTCGTTAATTGGGAGAGACAACATGAAAATGCTGATTTTGCCGATAAAATCACCTTCAGTGACGAGGTCCATTTCCATCTTAATTGCTTCGTCAATAGGCAGAATTGTCGCATTTGGGGTGGGGAATATCCTCGAGTGATTCACGAGAAGCAAATGCATCCTCAAAGTGTCACTGTGTGGTGTGGATTTTGAGCTGTAATGTGGAGGGCATGTGGTTTCAACAAGACGGCGCCACATGTCATACAGCCAGAGAAACAATTCAATCTTGCGTTCTCGTTGTGACATCCTTTATTAGCCCTCAGATAAGGAAGCTATTGCAATTTTTCACAATGTTTATTGAAGAAGGAATGTGCAGCCTGGAAGCTTTTCAAGAGCATCGTGAACAGTTTTCTTGGAAACAATATGAATGAAAACTACCTACAAACTGTTGTTGAATTACTGAAAAATTATGACGACATTCGTGGACCTAGAATGACACTCAAAATGCATTTTCTTCATTAGCATTTAGATTTTTTTCCACAAAAACTAGGTGCGGTGAGCGACAATCAAGGGGAGCATGCTCACCCAGATTTAATGAAAGTTAAAAGAAATTATTAAGGATTTTGGGACAAAAGCATGCTGGGAGACTATTGCTGGACTCTGATACGTGAAACCGAACCAACAAAATACAAACGACGTTCAAATAACGCCATTCACTTTTGAAAATGCAATAACTTTTAAATAAAGTAATGATTTTTTATGTAAAAAACGAATAAAAACATTTTTTTTGTATCTTAAAACCTTACGTGATAGAGAAAAACCAATTACAGATTCGAATTCAGCCCATCAAATTACCCTAGGAAAGATGTTTGGTTGCTCCAATCCCAAAACCTTGTTGGCCAGTGTTATTTTGTGTGCTTCATTTTCAGCTTCACCAATTGCATTATAAAAATATTTGTAACATATGAAAGCATATATTTTCTACCAATTCTAAGCAACAGTAAATTATTCTACAAATAATTACTAATAGTAAATACCGCCATAGGATTTTGAAATCTTTACTTAAATTTCCTTTATGTAATTTTGAAGATGGGCCATTGCTGAACATATAAAAAAAAAATGAACGTTTGATACTTAAAAGGTTAATGAATGCAAAGAAATATACGTCTTAAAGTGTCGTGTTGTTAGATTTGATATTAAAATAAAAGAAAAAACAGTTCGTAAATGTACGCCAACTGAGCTAACTAATCAGCCAATATCTTTTTGCTTGTCGCACAATTGTACGTTGCACCGGAAGAGACGTTGTGCATGGCTCCGTGTTGGTCTGAAGTAACACAAAATAAAAGTAGTGACTTACTGATGCATTTCTCTTAGGAAACATTGAAGATTCATTGAGCTAAGCTTGACTGAATTTAAATAGTGTAACTGAATAGATGGTATGAACATCATTTGTATGGAAAGGTATTAGGAGGAGGTGTGGCTAACCTGTCGGTTTCTTGGAAATTTCCGAAGCGCTAAAATAATGTAGTGAACAAATATTTTGATTGCTGCAGCTTTCAGATTAGGGATTATAGGTTAGAAAGGAATTTTGGAAAGTCTAACAATTTGTATGGGAGATACCAGAAGGGATAAACCGCTCGAAGAAAAATCTACGGCTACAATCTGGAAAAATATTAGGATGTGAAAAGTAGCAAAAAAATTTCACAAAGATTTCGGCACAACATGTCTCAATTGATTTAAAAAGTCTTGAAACAAATTTGGTCGAAAGATAGTTGGTACTTCAAATGCTTCTTTATGGGTGTTACATTTTATTTCAGGTGAAGGTGTAAATATTCAATTCATAATTTATGTGGGTAAATCCAATGTGTGACCACACTTTGCCAAATTTGCTCCTTCCCTTAACCCACTAGTCGATCCCGCCTACTGCGTATTAACGCCCGACGTCTGCAGATGTTTATTCTACCTATTCCAGAGGCAATTTTTTCATACTAACATGAAAAGATGATCATAAAGGCATATAGTTTAACAAGAGAAAAAAAGATAAGAACAAATTAACTAGAAGCTCTGAATGTTACTACGAATTATAAGCTACAAGAGTACTTCGCAGACTAGTATAACAACTGGCATAACGTTGTCCATCATTCACTGTAAATTATTTAGTTAATTTGTTTGACTAAGTTCTAAATTGTTAAAAAAGTTTCAATAAAACAATCACAAGTACAATTCACTGTAAATACTGATAAACTGATTAAGATAAACCGGGTATAGGTTTTCCATATAACAGATGAAAAGTACGAAAAATGAGAAATTATAAAAATCTAAAAGTCACAAATTAAGAAATAATTATGGTTAAAAGTAATTCATTTATTAGGTGTGCAACTAAGTTCCCGCTGTTTTCCAACAGATGGCGCCAGCTGCAAGTGCTAGCCGATTCTACCATAACGTAAACGTTATGAGCTAAGCTTAGGCATTTGGTAAACATACCGCCTCAATGCGAATAATCGTCATACGAGGGAATCTTATTGATTTTTTTCTTTCAATCGAAGAAAACGGTGGCTGAAGCTCATCGAAAGCTTCAAAACATTTATGGAGATGTTGCTTTTAGTGAAATAACGTGTTGAGATTGGTTGCGTCGCTTTAAAGACGGCGATTTTGCTGTTGACGACCGTTCGCGTAAAGGAAAACGTAAAACCTTCAAAGACACTGAATTCACGGCGTTGCTTGATGGACATCTGTGTCAAAGAAGCTACCCGCTAAGCTATTTCCAAGCGATTCCATGCATTGGGAAGGACTTAAAAGCCAGGAACTTGGCTTCTTTATGAGTTCAAGCCAAGGGAGGTTGAGCGTCTTTTTTTTTTTTTTTGTCAGTGAACAACCGCTTCAGCGACAAAAAAGAGAAGGGTTTTCTTTGTCGTATTGTAAGGGGCGATGAAACAGGGATTCGTTACAGCCGGATATTCATGCTGCGAAGGCTATGCTCTGTATTTAATGGGACCAGATTGGTGTTATTTATTACAAGCGGTTGAAACCTAGCGAAACCATCATCAGTATCAACTTCAGTTAATGCGATTAAGCCGAGTTTTGAGCGAAAAATTCCCACAATATGCGAAAAGGCACCAAAAAGTGATTTTTCAGCACGACAACGCTCGGCCTCACGTAGCCAAGCCCGTTAAAACGTAGCCGGAAACGCTGAAATGGGAAGTCTTACCCCATTCACCATAGTCTCCAGATATTGTGCCGTCTAATTATCACTTGTTCCGTTCGATGGCGCACGGTCCGGTTGACCAGCAGTTCAATTTACATAACGACGTCAAGGAATGGCTAGATTCATGGATAGCCTCAAAAGATAAACAGTTTTACCGTGACGGAATTCGAGCTTTGCTAGAAAAATGGGGAAAAGTAGTAGCTAGTGATGGGTAATACTTTCAATGAATCATTGGTAAACATGTTTTCATAATAAAGTTGCATTTTTATAAAAAAAAAAACAGCGATAACTTAGTTGCAATATTACAGAACACCTTAGTGTTTTGAGATGCGTTACAATATTTTTCTAACTTTCTATCACATCTAACTGGCCTTGCAAACGTTCACTGATTCCCAAATCGTAGCTGACTGAATATAACACAACATTGCGACAAAAATGGCATAACTTCTTCAGTTAGAATAAAGTTTTCGGTTATAATAAAATAACAACAAATACGATTTTCATGTTCGGTTTAAGCACGTTTTCATCATCATATTTCCATGTGAAAAATTTCAATTAAACTTAATTGCAAAAATATTTTCAAGAGCATCATCATCATCATCATCATCATCATCGTCCTTGTTGTCCTCATCGTCAGCAAGAACATCAGACATGGCCGTTGTTGTCTGCAACAAGATGGTTCAGTTGCTGCATGAGTAAACTGTGGACGTGTCACCACCACCCTCCAACATCAAGATAAATTTTATATAAATCATAGGGAGAGGGCATTGTTTGATTATCACTTCTATATTTTTTGTTGTTGTTTTACTCCAGCAATGAAACCAAAAAGACCTCTGTAAACATAAACTTTCATATTTATGGGGTTGCTGCTAATACGGTTCGTGTTTGTTGCTGCCTTTGTAGCTCTTGTTGTTGTTCTCTAAATGTCAGCTATTGTCAAGTTTACTTTTATCTTCACAAATTGGGTTTAAACTTTACGCTGGCGTGTGAGAATTCCTATAATTACGGGATTGAAAGTATTTGCACTTTACTTAATTAAATAATGGATGGATACTTCTAGTACGACAAGTGAAGAAGAACGCTTTACTGATGGTATCCATAGTCAGCATAAATGATAGGGACAGGATTATGATGGAAATTTCGAAATTATAATCTCTGTCGTTGTGCTCGTTATTAAGGCCAGATTGACTTTTGATATAATGAACAATTATGAAAAGGATCAAGTACCAGCAGTTGCTGCATAAACGACAATGATATACAAAAATATATCTTTTTCGGGAATGTTAGCTTTTGGGTTGCAGATGTGTTGATCTTTCGCGTGCTTCAGTGAAATCCTTAATAACTTAATTTTTAACATTTTCGTTGTTGCCAAGTTTTTGGATTCTTTTTGGGATATTCAACTTTAAAAATTTTTCCAAACATGCAACAATGAATTGCACAAAAGGAACACCGCTATATGAATTCTTAAATGTTTGAATTTTGTAAAACTTTAAACGTTTTAATACTGAATTTGAGAATTTATTAAAGATGTCTAACCTACTAGAATTGTGAAGTTGTGTGTGCTTGCAGCTGTTTGTACGATTATATTCAATAGATTCACCCATCGTTATTCCAAAAAGTTAACAAGTTTCGGAAATAAAACTCATTTCATACAACACACTGATGTCCGAATTTGGTTTCAAAAATCATTCCAGCAATCTACATCTTTGTGAAGTTCTTCTGGAAAGACATTTTTCAGTTAGTAGCTGTAAGAAATAAAGGGTGTCCCAACAAGCACGCAAAATTTAAATTTGACGCCATACGAAGTGTCATTGTTTGACATTTGAACAATTGTTATTGTTTGCTAGTAGAAGGTGATTCACGAATCCTCGAGTGATTCACGAGAAGCAAATGCATCCTCAAAGTGTCACTGTGTCATTATGTGGTGTGGATTTTGGGCTGGAAGAATCATTGGACCTTTTTTTATGAAAATGAGGCATGTCAAGCGCAAACAGTCAATGGTGTTCGGTATCGTGCAATTATAACCAGTTTTTTCGTGCCTAGAATTGAAGAAATGAAGAATGAAGGGCATGTGGTTTCAACAACATGTCATACAGCCTGAGAAACAATTCAACTGCTGCATCAGTCATTTAAATATTGCGTTCTTGTTGGGATACCCTTTAGATGGGAATGGGGGCAAACATTAGACTAACTGAACTAACGACAGATTATTGGTTAATTAAAGTACAGTATAAGCGTCAATTGCACTATAATAAGAAATTCAAATATTTTTTTTAATCAATGTATTTATTTATTATTATAAATTAATTTTTGTTTTATTATATAGCATAACTAATTGTTTTTTTCACGCATATACGTCACCGGATCAGAAAATTATTCGTTGCGGGATCACGCCAGTTCTTGACATAGCTCGATAAAAAAAAGTCTGGTGCAGTCAGGTCAGGTGGCGGAAACTGGAGTTCCGTGATATTACTTTGTTTGGGAATTTTCGTAAGAACTCCGTGATAACCAGTCTGACCATATGTGTAGTTTACCTACCTCGCTGGAACCAAATGCTATTGAAATTCTAAGTCTTTGACGCAGTTCTGGGTAAAAAAACTACTTCAACATTTCTAAATAACCGTCCCCATTGACAGTTGACAGTAGCAGGATTCGTGCGCCACTCTGTATAAACGCGATGGCAATAACTTGTGTTTGAAATGTTTTATCTCCTAATTTGTAGGCCTATTCGACAAATTAAGAAAAGGATTATGATCCGAAATATGATAGATTTCATACCTAATACTAAATTTTAGCATTGTGATCACTTTTGCAAAGAATATATGAGCATATTAGAACAAATCTTCCTTCCGTGATATAGGGAACAGTAAAGAGGAATCCTTTGTTTCACATTGACATTGGAAGCTTTATTTAGCTTAATAAGAAGGTAATTGGATTAGGCCTCTCTCATAGAAAGCCTGTGCCTATTGGTGAAAATCTGGGACAATCGATTTTCATAAGCTCCTCTTGAGACGAATTTGTGTGTGTGCAAAATTATTCGCCTTAGACAGGAGTATGCGGTAATCATTTATTACCAGGTCCGGACTACGAGGAAGTTGCACAAAAATCTTTTAAGTAAACTCCCTTCTTTCGTTCATTCATTCTGGGCGGGCTACATTCATTCAATGCATCTAAACTGAAAACCCGGGGGGTGCTTAAAAATTTCTGAGTACCCTCAGCACCCCCTTGCTGAGGACTACCATACATTGAGTTTCTTTTTGGATCCAGCCTTATTCAAATGGTTCCAGTTAATTTAAGTTTAATTTCAAAATCGGGCAAATTTGGTGTAGTAGGAAGAAAACATGCATACACAGGCCTAAACGTACCTTAAGAAAAAAAAAATTACCTATTTCTCGTTAGCTCAAA
This sequence comes from Philornis downsi, assembly GCA_019455685.1. Taxonomy (NCBI): domain Eukaryota; kingdom Metazoa; phylum Arthropoda; class Insecta; order Diptera; family Muscidae; genus Philornis; species Philornis downsi. The sequence goes on from JAHXMU010000084.1 coordinate 287,966, forward strand.
GCAATATACAGTAGTAGCATTCATTCTAATTTATGTAAGTTGTTAAGAATCAATGTTATAAACTGGTCAGTAAAAAATCTTGACCGAGACTATGGCTCCTATCCCGTTTGCGCCAAACTTCTCTTCCACTGCATCCTTCGTCCTTGTACGAGATTATTTTACCTATTTCATGTTCTGTCAAACTTTTGCCTCGCGGCATGTCTGTTTTATTACTGAATTTTACCACTTCTTCGCAAAAATAATTGTGCGTTTCTCTATGTGTCCAAATATTAAGATTTAGTTCTTGCAGTTATTTCATTTGTTTTCTAATTTCTAAAATCGCATAGCGGAAGTGAAAACTGTGTATACCCATTATTTGAAAATAAAATTTTTCAGATTCAGATTGACACTATAAAATCAAACAATGCTTTATATTTTAAGCAAGCCCGATTGGATCAAAACTATGATATCCCTATGTCCAATAAAATCTGGACACTTATTGTATCCATTTCTAGATCTTTTGTCAAGGGTTATTATTAGTTTTTAGTTATCATTAAAAAAGTTGGATGTACCAAAAAATTTGGACAGAAAGTCAATTTTTTCCTCACGACAATGTTATGGCACAGAAACCAGAAGACCAGCTAACTGCACAAGGAATGGTTTCTTTCCCATTGTTATTGGAAGAGGCTCTAATTCATTTATTCACATCTCGGGGGAAATTATGACCACATTTTCTAACTGAAAATCGTATGAATTATTAACATTTCTTGTTATCATTGACCCATTCAATACAACTGACCCATGAATACTGATTTATCAGCACACTATTATTACCCTTATGTGGGGTGGCACATAAGCAACGTTAAGATTTGATCAGTGAATACATTTTTTGTTTAAGTCTTTTTTTCGTCTCTTTACAGAATTAGCTAAATAATATTTGAGAAATTTATGATGGAAAAGCTCAGTACAGAACAAAGAACCAAAGTTGTTCAATTTTACTTTTGAAAATCAGCATTCTATTCAGATCATATCGAAATTTCTTTCATGTTCGAAATTCTCCTAGCTCCACCAATTTACCGATTGGTTCAACGTTTCGGACAACAAGCGGCTGTCTGTGATCTTCCGCGTGCTAAAAGACGTCGTGCAGTTCGAAATGAAATGACCATTGCTCGAGTGCTAGTAAGTATTGAGGAAAACCCCGAAACTTCCACCAGGTGACGCTCTCAGCAGTTAGAGATGTCTAAGCGCTCTTTGCAAAGAATTTTACATATGTTACATCTTTTCTCATATAAGATGCAATTGGTTTACGAGTTAACACCAAATAATGCACAAGAACGCAACCAATATAGTCGCCGTTAACGTTACTTATGCGCCACCTTTATATTACCACTATTATTTATTCCTATTCATTAATATTAATATTACACATTGTACCAACTTTGACCAATCACATGAAGGATTCACATCTAGCATACCATTATAGCACATTCTGTCTACCATTATAGCATGAACTAATTTCCTTGGGGATCTTGACCCTACCTTTGTTCTCCTCCATATTTTGCTGCTCATACCGCATAAGAGGGGAATGTTCTTTTCCTAAGGTCATATTTGGAAGTGCTGATGACCTCACTGAATTGTGGCTTCTTTGAAGGCTTCTTAAGCTTGCACCCACCGGCATTCATGTTTTCCAATTCTTGTACCTGATTTGATTTCCATGCACCATCAGCGGATGCAGGTCGAGACTTTATTCCCTCTTGTACATCGGTGGTTACAGGTCTGTCTAAATGTCTGAAGGTTTTTCTTTTTTATTTTCACTGGATTGTGGCTTCTTTGAAGGCTTCCTAAGTTTGCACCCACCGGCATCTATGTTCTGTAATTCTTGTACCTGATTTTATTTCCGTGCGTCATCAGTGGATGCAGGTCGAGACTTTATTCCCTCCTGTACATCGGTGGTTACAGGTCTGTCTGAATGTCTGAAGGTTTTTCTTTTTTATTTTAGAACATCTTTATCTTCTTTAGCACCCGAATTATATAAATTATATTGTCATTATATTGGAACCCCCTAATTATGTATCCGTTATTACATCTTAAAAATTCCTAAAAGAAATTTCAACTTTTCACACCTTTAGTTCTTAAGTTCCTTAGATCTCAAATTGTCCCATGCCGTATACTCGTATATATGTATTTGTGCACATTTCTTAATTTATTGCAATTTATTTCCACATGGTTTTGCTTTATCTTCATTCCAAAACTACTGCTCTACGTGCATTCTAGATTTCTTGCATTTTAAAGACATTTTCAATTATGGGTTTTTCGGTTCCGGTTTCATACACATAAACCCATATTAGGAAAGTAATTACAAATTCTTCCCTATAAAGTACGACATGACATAATTGCTGTTTTTCTTTCTCTGTGCTGACACACTTTAATTTCCATTGTAGGTTTCTTATTTGAAATTTCCAAACATATTCACTCACTTGACTAGGATATGCCGGAACATTTTTGTAGGTTGCAAGGAAAACAACAACTGCAACCGAAGGGAATATTATGCCAAAATGCAAATTTTATGTGCCACACACAGGAAAATGAATGAATGTGCAACAGCACAAGACTGAAGGCAACAAGAGAAAAAAAACGAAACTAGAAATTATTACACACAGCTTGAGAACACTAGGAATACAAATCCATCCGCCCCAGTTCGTTCGTTCGCACACTAGATTTCCCTTACTAGCACTGTCATGGCAAACATGTGTGGCATATAATGTTCTGTTAAGTTGCCTAAGAAGGTTACTTTGAAATTGATAGTTTATTATGAAGGTTGGCCTGGAGTTCCTTGTGCCAGTAGCAGATCACTTTAATGGGGCTCCGTTGTAGGAGTAGTGCACAGCATCAATAACTTTCTATGCGCCATGCTTGGCTGCATAATATGTTGCTGTAATTTCTCTTGTTTTTTGCCCCCTTTTTTCTGTGTTGTAGCATTTTGCATAAATTTCACTGTAGTCGGGTTGGGAAAACTTTAGTGTTATTTAGTAGATAAATTAACAGTACTGAAGCTTAAGTTGCAGGAGGTGCCAAGATAAATTGTGATTCTTTTCCTTGTTATTGCACTTACAGAAATTGCACTTTGCATATGGTGTTGTTAGTTGAAAAGATGAAAAATTGGCACGGGCAATCCACATTTTTAATGGCCAGATGTTTGACCTAATTTAACAGCCATTGATAAATTATAAAAATGTTTACAAAATGATTATAATAATATCACCGCATTAAGAAACTCAAATACATTTCTTTTAATTTATACAAATTATTCTTCTTTATCAATAATACAGTTTCCTCAAGCATTTTAGAAGGAAGTATATTCAAATGAACTCCAGACATGCTGATGCATCTGTTAGCTATTACTTCAACGGACATGCGCATGTCCAGTTCATAATCCCCAATTGCAGGCCAAAAAAACTTGATATGACATACGGCGCTATGAATTGAAATTAGAATAATCGTCCACAGAAGCAAGTGCATAGATTGCAATGATGCACAGGACTGGCCGCATCTGTGAAGTTTCCAGTCTTTTCAAATTTCTTTATAATCTTGCCAATTCCTTCCATAGTAGATCGATTTTGATGACCGTAATCAACCCGTAATGCACGAAAAGTGCCCACGCTTAAATCGCCCCTTTCGTAGTAAGTTTTAAGCATTTTTATGCATCTTTCGGTTGTTAAACGATTTATATCCGTAAATGGCAAACCTTTTATCAAATAAATAATACTTCAAATGACAGGTATTTAATGGCTGATAGTCTTGCAAGACCGGCGGTTCTGAAACCATTAAATGGATAACCCTCCCGATCAGCTTTCTTTCATTATCCATGGATCATGCAAACTTGGAAACTTCATGTTTGCAACAATCCACCAGAAGAAATCAAATATAAGTAGCTTAGAAGATCTTGGAGCCCTGCGAAAAGTGAAATTTTTCTTAAAGTCAACATACTGAAGAATTTTTTGTGCAATTTCGCCATAACTGACACAGCCATTTGTCGTATAATGTTGCGCTTTCTTGCAGAAAGATATACCCATTACTGGTATTTTTGGAAAGATAACAATTTCAACAATTTAAGTAAATTTGTGGTGGCAACATTCAGCTACCAGTCTGTATAAACTGAAATAAGTCAAATTCTTTTCACCTCTTATTCATAAAATTGAAGTATTGAAGTATTTATAAAGGGTGCCCCAACAAGAACGCAAGATTTAAATTTGGCGCCATTCAAACTGTCACTGTTTGACATTTGAAAAATTGTTATTGTTTGCTAGTAGAAGGTACGAGGTTAGTAAAAATGGAGCGCTACACGAATGAACAACGCATTCTCATTGTGAAATTGTTTTACCAAAACGGTGAAAGTTTTGCGGCTACAATTCGCAAATTGCAATCAATTTGGGGTCACAATAATGCTCCAAAAGAGATAAATTTGCCAAAACTGGGTATGTTAGTGATGTAAAGACAACAACGCGCCTTCGACCAGGTCGATCGACCGTAAATGTCACAGCTGTACGTGATGATGTCGCTCAAACTCCATCCACCTCAAATCGACACCGAGCTCAGCAAATTGGTGTCTCCAAATCCACTATGCAGCGAATTTTGACGAAAGATTTGCATCTTCATGCACACAAAGTTCAATTGACTCAGGAACTGAAGCCAGCTGACCGTGGACAGCGAAGGGAGTTCGTTAATTGGGTATTGGAGAGACAACATGAAAATACTGATTTTGTCGATAAAATCATCTTCAGTGACGAGTCCCATTTCCATCTTGATGGCTTCGTCAATAGGCAGAATTGTCGCATTTGGGGTGAGGAAAATCTTCGAGTGATTCACGAGAATCAAATGCATCCTCAACGTGCCACTGTGTGCTGTGGATTTTGGGCTGGAGGAATCATTGGACCTTTTTTTTTATGAAAATGAAGCAGTCAGTGGTGTTCGGTATCGTGAAATGATAACCAGTTTTTTCGCGCCTAGAATTGAAGAAATGAATGTGGAGGGCATGCGGTTTCAACAAGACGGCGCCACATGTCATACAGCCAGAGAAAAAATTCAATTGTTGCATCAGCCATTTAAATCTTGCGTTCTTGTTGGGACACCCTTTATTAACTGCAGTCCCTGCTTACCACGGAATCAGTGTCCAATTCGATCATATCATAGGCATGATGTCAGAGGCTACTTTCTAGTATTATATAATGATCAGGAAATAGGCAAGCTAGTTTGCGGTTATCTTCATATGGGAATCTGATTCGACTTGCTGCAAAGATATCACCCCGCGGCGAGAGGGTCATTTACTTCTTCCACGCACTCACAATATGTATATTTGTACTTATCGTCTTTGCCTTCCATCTTTGTAAATCACAGAATTGGCAAAAGAAAATTTACCAAATATTTAGCTGGTTTTTGGTAGGTTTTACCAACTCAATCCTTAAATTTGCTCGATTTTTAGAATTCGTGATATTTTAATGAATTTTTGTAGTTTCCTTTTGACCATTATTTATTAACTTTATTTGTCTGAAATAAACAACTTTGTGATATTCTGTTAAATTTCACGAGATTAATAAATCTCTGTCTTGAAGACTTAGTTACCTTTATTATTATATTGTACAGTATTGGTGCTTGAAGGAGGTTTCTCTTATTGGTAATCTCGTTATTTTGAGAACTAACTGAATATTACGGATTTGTTCTATCTACATTTTTTGTTTCAAATTTGACCTGCCTACCAAAATTACTTCCTTAATAATACTTTATAATTATTTTATACATAGAATAACTGTTGGTGCCGATACATCTTCAATTATTCGTCGGTGCTTAAACAATCAGTTGATGAATTTTATGTAAAATGTCTTTACACAACTACTCTTTCGTCTGTTTCCCATTAAACCAACAGCCATTCCATTCGTAAAACTTTTTGCTGCCTCCTAAATGGGATCAGTTAATTGTTAATAGGCCTTCATACATAAACAAGAGGGCTAAGAACTACACAGGGACCTAAAATAAAGCGACATGAAAAAGCAAAAATCTTTAATATTCACTCTCAAAAGCAAACTTTTCCGTCTCCTGGCACCGGTAAATGGAGAAAAAAGGAGAAAATTAAAAAACAACTTTTGCATTTAAGAAAAATGAAAACAAAAACCCATCCTTGCGAAAGTTTTGTGGAAACTTAAACATGCATAAATGTGCACGTTCATATGGCAAGTCGCAGCCCCAGCAACAACAATGTCCTCTCATGGAGCAACAGGACTGCTTAAGGATAATACAATTTACAATTCTTCTACAATTGAACTTTACTTTGCAAACACATGCACACACACTCCAGTAGACAGCAGGTAAAAACATTGAGCCAAAGTCTACAGCTACAGCACAAAAACATTTCTCTTCTATAATGGTGTGAAATGTAAATGTTGGCAGCAGCAACAGGAAAAAAACAATGGCAGCAACTGCTGCACAAAGGAGTGCAAAAAATGGAGTTGTTTTAAAACTTTATCAACTTTTGCTGTTTTTTTTTATACTTGAACAGTGTGCAATGACTCACTTACGTTGACAGACATTCACAATTGTAACAAATTAAAGTAATACTTTTGAGGAAAAACTCTTAGTCGTTTTCTCATTCTTCTCTCTATGCTTTTTCTAGCTGAAACCTTGTAAGAAAAGGAGTAAGAATTGCCAATTAAATTTAAAGAAATCATTAATTTTGCTGTGGTAGATTGCAATCATAGGGTGTTATAAAAGGAATCGAAGGTTTTCAATTAAAGTCACACTAGGCTTGTCCTTCAGAGGATAACAGAAAAACTTTTCTTTAAATACTCGTAGTTACGGATACTGAAGCCGCGGATATAGGCGTTAAGTTCTGATATCAGTGGTCCATCCATTTACATAAACATAAGGAATGATTTTGACTATATGAGTTTTAATAACAAAAATTAATTCATTCTTAGTTCTTTGTATGATTCGGTGAAGTATGTCAGTGCTCGAAGGTAAAAAGTGGATTTTTATACTTAGCACCATAAGATGAGGGTATACTAAAGCTGTTTATATATCTAGCGATCCAACAATTTACCAATTGGTTCAGCATTTTAGGCAACAAGGGGCTGTCTAAGATCTTCTGCGTGCTGGAAGACCTGTTCGAAATGAAGTAACCATTGGTCGAGTGCAAGGAAGTATTGAGGGAAATCCCGAAACTTCCATATAAGATGCAATTGGTTCAGGAGTTAAAAGCAAATGATGCACAAGAACTCATTCAATATATTCGCCGTTAACGTTACTTATGCGCCACCCTTTTGTAATGACAACAGTTTGTGAGAAGTAGAAAAATATAGAATCTACAAAAACTACACCGTTCATTTTATCCGTTTTTCGCTTTCTAGTAAAGTTAAATACAACACACATGAAATTATGATTTCAAGGACACTTTTATTTCATTATAATGCTTCGATCTTGCCATTATGTACGAAATACAGCGTCATTTAAACGACCACGTCTAGATTGGTTGCCGCAGTGTATCCTTTTGAGGTAGTTTTTGAAAAAATACGCCTCAATGACACCTCGAGACAATAATGCGCACCAAACAATCACACTTTCCGGATGGAGTGGCTTTTACACAATCACTTCTGGGTCCTTCGAACCCCATATGAGACAACTTTGCTAGTTGACGTAACCATCAACTAAGAAATGAGCTTCATCGCTGAAGAAAATTTTGTTTGATTGAAAGTCCACGTTTGAATCACCACTTTCCTTTGATTGTTAAACGATATACATTCGTAAATGGAAAACCTTTCACCAAATAAATAACACTTCAGGCGACAGGTATTTAACAGCTGTCAGCCTTGTTTAGAAACCACTAAATGGATAACTCTATGCTATGTCAATTATATCATGTTCATCCGTCAGTTCGATTGTGTCTGTTGAAAGTACGACAAAGATCAACCGCCTTAAGTAAGAAAGCTGAAATTTTGAACTAAGATGTCTTATAGCCATAGGTCATATTAGTACGACGTTGAGTAATATTGGTCCAGGCGGGAAAATTTGCAGATTTTTTCAACAATATACTGTAGATGTGTTAGAATATTGTATAGGCAACCAGAAAGAAAATTAGTATCACAATTCATGATCTAGAAGTAGTGAAAATTTGGATAATTATCAATGAATATAACATACCTTTGTCATAGGAGGGATGCTGTAATTTTTACCCCCATTTCAATGAATTTTCAGCAGATCTCATAAACCAATTAAAAACCTATGATTTTTATGCAATTTTTATAAATGCAAGGAAGCCGTTTTTGTGAGCGCTTATTTAGGTTGTGCTTTGCTGCTCATACAAAACAGAGGACATTTTTGAAAAAGAAAAATTACATTTTAATAATAATGAAGTGAAGTAAAAGTTATATCGAAATCAAAGCTTTATGAATAAAAAAAAAACGAAAAATGAATAACTTTATACATTTTAATATGTTTCTCCACAGGATAGGAATCCTTTACATTTGGTAATATTTTTGACTTCGCTTCTTATCCTCATACTTTTCTATATCCTTTCTCTCAATTTCTTATTAAAAAGGCTATTACCATTCTTCCATCTACTGTAACCCAAAGACCCATATACCATATCAGTATGTAGATTGTAGTAATACAGCCTAGTTATTAGATTTAAAATCAGCCATTGGCACCTGCTGGTATCGTCTATTGTTTCACTACTACCCTGCTTTTTCTACCGTAATGTCTTATTACAGACCATGAGTTCCTTTCAAAACATTAATTTATTTAAAATCTTACCAAAATAGCAGTTTCTTTTAAATACCCCTCATTGTAGGTAATATTTCATGTAGTTCATTAAATTGTTGCATGCAAGCTAATTATTATGGAAAATTGAAATAACCCCTTAAACAACAATGAAAACCTCTAAACATTAGTTTGCAGCAACAAATCCTTTTATTGGTTTGATGTTTGCAACTTAGACCAGGTCTCGAGTAGTTGCATTTAATCACCGCAACAGGAAATTGTTGCAAATATGTTTCTTGTTAAATGAAAGAAAACCCAGAATTTCAGTGGTAAAAACTATGTTATTGTGTTGAGCTTCATTCAGGTTTTGACCAGAAGAAGTCACATTATCGTTCGTGTTCCCTCTCACTCTTTCTCTCCCTCTTTGCGCAGTGAAAAGTTATAATTATTTTCTCTAACGATATGTGTATTTTATATGTCGACAATATATTAATATATTACGGCATTCACTTATTCAATTTACAATCTAGTCGGTTAATGTTAGAAATGCATGTGTATAGGTAATATTTACGTTTATGTGTTGGTGGATATGTTGGATTTTAGCCAACTAATTAAGAACGCCAGTAGAAGGTACTATTTCTAGGTTTACAATGCATTCTGAAACATTAGAAATGGGTGGTTGCTGCGGTTCACTTCTTGAGGGGTTGCTGTAGACTCTTGGATTGGTGGCAGATGGTAGGTATTAAATCGTGCGCTAACTTAGTAAACGAAATGTAGATTTAATAATAGACTTTAAGCAAAGGAAATGCAATAGTTTATGAGATTTATTTAAATTTTAGAGGGACATGACTTTGTTTTAAGGGAATAGCGTAAAATCATATTAAGTTTGTTTGCAGAAACCAGATAAATTGTAGGTAAACGATTGCTTGATTAATATTGATAAATTCCGATATATTAAAAACCCATTTAATTTAAGAAAGAAAAACCAGTTTACTATCATTGAAGCATATACAGTAATTCAAACTGAAAGGAATTTCGAAACCCTTGCTATCTGAAATTGATTCATCGCAGTGATGTCATTTTCGTCACAAGTTTGGTGGGGAAAAAAAGAAAAACAAACAAATTCCCTTGCATGAGAATGAGATATGCATTCAGTGAGCTTACACGCATCATAGTTTCAGACGCACTCAACGGGACCCACAGTTTAACGACGATATCAAATTTACTAGACATGTCGATTACTCGACTCTTCGTGTTTGTGTTTGTCAGAGGCAGCCGCCGCTCAAACAATTATGGAAGGCTGTATGCGGCATCGAATTTTACCATTTTCAATAGATTGCTCTGGAGGGTTTCTAAGGAGTTCTATGATATCTAAGACATGGAAAGTAGGCGGAAAAGTACAGGGTTAGCCATTTAGGGGTTTCAAAATCGCCGGTGTGGCAATGCTGTCATCCGAATATAGATCGTTTAACAACCGGAGAAAGCGTAAAAATAGTTAGAACTTACTACAAAAGTGGTGATTCAAATGTGGATTTTCAATCGAACAAAATGTTCTTTAGCAGTGAAGCTCATCCCTCACTCGGTGGTTACATGAATAACCGAAATTGTCGCATATGGGGCTCGAAGAACTCAGAAGTGATTGTGAAAACGCCAATGCATCCGGCAAAAGTGACGTTTAACAACCGAAGAAAGCGTAAAAATAGTTAAAACTTACTACAAAAGTGGTGATTAAAATATGGATTTTTAATCGAACAAAATGTTCTTTAGCGATGAAGCTCATCCCTCATTCGGTGGTTACATCAACAAGCGAAATTGTTGCATATGGGGCTCGAAGAACCCAGAAGTGATTGCGAAAACGCCAACGCATCCGGCAAAAGTGACTGTATGGTGTGCATTATAGTGCGGAGGAGTCATTGGGCCGTACTTTTTCGAAAACTACCTCAAAATAATCCACTGCTTCACCCAATCTGGAGGGCGTCATATAAGAGACATTGCATTTCGTACCTAATGGCAAGGTCCAAGCATTATAACGAAATAAAACTTTTTGTTATTTAACTTTACTTTTAAAACAAAACAAAAAAATAGTTAACTCTATAATTTCTTTGGGTTGATTGTGTGGAATTTTCTGCCTGACGGCATATAAAAATAAAAAAAATAGATGGCGCCAGCTGTTAGTGCTAGTCGATTCTGCCATAACCTAAACATCATATGCTAAATTTATTTTCGATACAATAATGATTTTTTTTTGACATCATATTCTTTTGGTTGTGTGAATATGTAGGATTTTGTGCCATATAATTATCATAGTCGGGAAGTATTGAGTTTCTTCTTTCAATAGAAGAAAACGGCGCTGGAGCTCCTCGAGAGAAGGAAGATGAAAAACCTTCGAAGACAATGAATTGACAGATGGGGATCCGTGTCAAATAGAGTTTGCTTCAGCATTAGGAGTTACCCGCCAAACCATTTGCAAGCGATTGCATGCGTTGGGAATGATTCAAAATCAAGAAATTCGGATTTCTTATGGTTTGAAGCCAAGGGACGCTGAGCGTCGATTTTTCGTCTGTAAACATTTGCTTCAGCGACAAAAGAAAAAGGGTTTTCTTCATCATATGGTAACGGGTGATGAAAATTGGATTCATTACAGTATTCAAAAAAAAAAAAAAAAAAAAAAAAAAAAATAGAAAGCCATGAGAGCTGTCCGGTCACGCTTCTACGTCGTCGCCTCGGACGAGTATTCAAGCTACGAAGGTTATGCTCTGAATTTGGTGGGACCAGGTCGGTGTTATTTATTACGAGCTGTTGAAACCAAGCGAAACCATCACTGGGGATCGGTATCGGCATCAGTTAATGCGATTGAGCTGAGCTGTGATCGAGAAACGCCCACAATGCGCGGAGAAGCACGAAAAAGTGATTCTTCAGCAGGAAAAAACTTGGCCTCACGCGGCCAAGCCCGTTAAAACCTATCCGGAAGCGCTGAAATGAAAGTCCTACCTACTCCGCCATATTCTCCAGATATTGCGCCGTCTGATTATTACTTGTTCCGTTCGATGGTCCACGATCTGGCTGATCAGCCGTTGCACTCATATGACGACATCAAGGAATGGCTAGATTCATGGATAGCCTCAAAAGATTAACAGTTTAACTGTGACAGAATTCGAGCTTTGCCAGAAAGATAGGAAAAAGTAGTAGCTAGCGATGGGCAATACTTTTAATGAATCATTTGTAAACATGTTTTCATAATAAAGTTGTGAATTTATAAATAAAAAAAAAAAACAGCGAGGACTTAGTTGTGCACCTAATAAAAAAAATTAAATTGAAAAAGTTAAATTTAATACTTGATTGAAAAAGTTTCTGCAGAGTTAAAATTCGTTCGTCTCCGAGTTATTGTGAATATTTTTATCGATTGCATAAGATCAGTAATGGTTGAAAATTTTAGTAAAAAGTTGAGTGCAATAGCACTTTATTTCTCGATTATTTAAAACTAAATCCAATAAATGGTAATGAAAGCCAGTTGCTTAAGTCGCACGCCATCATTTAGAGTTCAAGCCCCCCTTAGCCTTCTTTTAAGGTACACAAAAATCTGCTTTGGCGTAGTAAATAATAACATCTATTGTAATTATCTTCTATGCAATAATGCCACCCACGTTCGCTAATATCATATCCAACACATCCCCAATTTTTTACATTATATTTATTTGTACGTGATTTTTATATAATTTATTGCTTTTTAACTTTCATGTGAGCTTAAATGATATCAAAAGTCTCGTTACTCCACTGCGAAAACCAGCATGAATCATTGTTTGCGTTCGCAGACCCCTTTGGAGCGTTTCCTTGGCGTGAAATTCCGAGAATCCAATGTCGCCAGGAAAAATGTGGGGAGAACAAGTAAACCCCATTTCACAAATAACTCGAAAGTGGAGTGAATGACGCACGAGGTTGTTTGGTTGGTTGGTTTGTTGATTTGTCGGTAAACTCGCTTGATTACTCATAATGTTATTGAACAAACAAAGAAACCACCAAAACCCCCCCTGCAAGATTTGCTGCTATTCCCCCATGGCAAAAGTCAGGGAGTATTGTTAAACAAACATTTTTCATATTTTCACATTTGCTCAAAAGTGTTGATGGTAAATGACTGTTGTTTTGCCTTTTCCGTTTCTTCTATTGCAAGCTATAACTAGTTTATCAAAACGCAAAAAAAAGGGAAACAGGAATCAATGACAACAGACGATGGCTAATGGAAAACCTTTAAAACGGATGGTTACCGAAATACAACAGGCCAACCGTGGAAAACCTCCCTCAACAAGACAAGAAAAATAAACGAAAAATATGAGCTGGTGACAAAAATGCCAAGGGCTTTATGGTCGGTCGAACTAGTGTCAACAATCTTCTGTGGTGTTTGAATCAAGAACATTCCCATTTCTCGTTATGATATCAAAAAGAATTTCATTCGGTTTGTTCAGTCCCCAAAAAGAAAAAGAAAATAAAAAAAAAAATACGACGAATGAAAGAATTTCGAAAATATTTATTTGTTTGTCTATGAAAAATGATTGTTGTCCAAACACGCAATGACTGACCATTAAGTGAACCGTGTCTACGTTAGCTAGAATGGTCTCACCAATGTGTCCTTTTCTTTATACTCAAATTGTCGACACGCCCTAATTGCTAACTCGTTCCCCCGAACAGAACGCAATAGTCTAATTTAATTTGAATAATAAACAAAAATATTGAAATGCACTCGAT
>JAHXMU010000084.1:336429-393337 GCA_019455685.1 Philornis downsi
GAAGGAGAGAACCTAAGATAACAAATCATATATTTATTGGTTTCCTTAGGTTCTGTGGAGCGTTTTACATGTCATATGACTGATCTTATTATAAATTTTTTTAATCATAAATAACATATATTACACATATTTTCAATTTCTTCCAACAAGCATTTATTTATTCATCAATCACTTTCTCGGGCCATTCCGCGTATTATGGGCGTATTGTTTCGCCAGCAGGGCTCGGATCTATCGCGTTAATTGAAGTCGATAACGATCCCCAATGATGATTTCACTGGAATTCAACAGCTCGTAATAAACAACACCGACCTGGTTCCACCAAATACAGAGCATAACCTTCGCAGAGTGAATATTCGGCCAAGACGACGACGTAGAAGCATGACCGGACAGCTCCCATGACTTCCTTTTCTTTAGATCGCTGTAATGGATCCATTTTTCATCATATTGGCGAGGCGGTATGTTTACCACATGCCTAAGCTCGGCTGATGACGTTTAGGATTTACAGGTGGTGCCATCTATTGGCAAACAGCGGGAACATAGTTGCGCACCTAATATTTTAATAATATTTTGCAAAAATCAAAAAAAAAATCGGTGAATTTTATTCTGAATTTTTATTTTCAATTGGTGTAAAAAAACTCTGAAAACAATGAAACAGTATCATCTTCATTTTTGGCTGAAAATTCTTTTAGGACGGCATATTTTTAAATTAAGCTACTTGCAGACTTCTAATTAATGTAGATTAGCAAAGACCAATTTAGAGCAAAAAATAACTGTTATTTTCAATTTTTTTTTTCAAATTTTTTTGTTCATCAATTTCTATTTTATTTCCTTTAAAGTAGTCTCCCCCAGATATAATACACTTGTGCCAGCGTTTCTTCTAATTCTCGAAACACTTCTGGAACGAGCTTTTTGGTATCACCAACAGCTCCTGTTTCGATTTTTCTTGTATCTCTTCAATCGTAGCAAATCGCTTTCCTTTCATCGGTGTCTTCAGTTTTGGGAAGAGGAAAAAGTCAGCGGGGCCCAGTTCGGTGAAGAAGGTTGAGACATGATTACGGTTTTGTTTTTGGCCAAAAACTCACGCACAAGCATCGATGTGTGAGGTAGTGCGTTATCATGGTGTGAAATCCATGATTGATTTTTCCACAATTCTGTCCGTTTCTGACGAATTGCTTCGCGCAAGCGATGCATAACTTCAAGGTAGTATTCCTTATTGACCGTACGACCTTGTGGCAAGAATTCATGATGCACCACGCCATTGAAATCGAAGAAAATAGTGAGCAAAACCTTCACATTTGACCGAACTTTACGTGCTTTTTTCGGTTTTGGCTCTTCTGGACGCTTCCACTGGGATGATTGGGCTTTGGTTTCAATATCATAGCCATACACTCATAATTCGTTACCAGTTATGACCTTTTTTAAGGGAAATCTGGATCGTCGTTGACGATGTTCAACAGCTCCTGAGCGATGTCCGTGAAACGTTGTTTTTGCTCAAAATTTAGCAATTTTGGAATAATCTTCGCTGCTGTACGTTTCATGCCAAAACAACCGTAAAAATTGTTTGGTATGAGCCGAACGATATGCCACCATCATCAGTAATCTCTCTTCACTGCTTCAATGTTTTCATCGGTTGTTGACGTGCTCGGGCGACCAGGACGAGCGTCGTCATTGACATCTTCTCGGTTTTCCTTAAACAGGTTATACCACAATTGAATTTGTGTCCTGTTCATAGTAGACTCGCCAAACGCCACAGTCAACATTTCAAATGTCCTTTGACATTTAATTTCATTTTTTACACAAAACTTGATACAGTTTCTTTGATCGAACATTTTTTCGAATAGTAAAAAATCGAAGAGCACACCAAAATACGACTAACCTTTTTATCTGTCAAAAACAAATCCAAAATGGCTGATATTGTCAACATATATAACAGACACGCGTACCAACATAACAGAAAAAATATGCGAAAATCATACATACGTAACTCACGAAATTTGAAAAAAACCATTTTTTTTATCACACCTCGTATAATACTTATAATAATAATAAATAATATAATAATATAGTAAAATAATTTTATTTTTTTCGCAGAAATCAGTAAAGGAGTACAGGTGCTTTCAGTTCTTTCAAATTACAATTTCATTTAACTCAACGTCATCCGACAAAAGACATCATCTTGATGATAACACCACCCTATCTTGGCGTATGGTTTACATGATTTCATAAAAATGCTGCACTGCTATAATGATAATGAATTCATTGTCGTTTTTTATATAATGAGGACCAAATTGCCTATAAATAGATTTCAATAACGTCCAAAGTAGCTAAAATTATATTGTAGTTCTTTGTGAAAGGCTCAGAACTACAAAACAAAGCACTCAGATCGTTTCAAAAGAAATGTTATCAAAAGAGCTGCTCCAAAATTAACTTACTAGGAATTAATGAAAAGACCAGCCAACCCAACCCATAAACCCAAATCTATAGTATAAAGGCCAGACCAATCGCTATATGTTGGTTGTAAATAATTGTAGTCGTATTGCATCAATTGCGTCTGAATGTATAACGCCTTTTTTTGGCCCAATTGTGGTATTAAGTTGTGTGTGGGACACACGTAATACTAAGTTTAACTTGAAAACAAATCTCTACATACATCTTATTAGCGAGAATTCGTTGGAGATGCATTCAATCATCTACAGATGCCAGGCAACACCCTTTCCGCTTCGTTACATTAAGAACGAATACAATTTCTATACAAAATTTCAAAATGTTTATCATCATTATTTATCACCTACGATATTCTCAATAATTAATTCCCAGTAATTATTTCTAGCGAAAGAAAATATTTCTAAATGTAATCAATAATAGTAGATAAAAACAGCAAACTCCCCTGCGACCCACGAATAAGATGTGGGAGAGCTTCTCTTATTCAGTATAAATACAATTCGGAACGTCATATTTTGAAAAGCAGTTACTAGACTTGTTAATTACCCGACTACTCGAAGTATTCCCCACACACAATGAGATAACTGCCGCTTAAAGAAAGGTAGGTAGTTGCAATGACAGTAGCCAGTACATCGCGCCACGGTCTGCCACATAAAATGTACAGAAAACAGAATACATTTTTCGAGAAATACAAAAAACTGAACAGCACAAAAGTTGAACAGAATACAACACTTAGGTCGGACCAAAATTTGCATGGTCTTCATTGTGAATTTTGATACGTCCTCATTCATAGCCGGATCAAGGTACATGTAAAACGACACTTTCTAAAGCTAGCCAACCTAACGAAGAAGGTGCAAAAAAGTTGGGAAATATTTTCAATCAGCTGGCTTCAGTTCCTGAGTCAATTGAACTTTGTATGCATGAAGATGCAAATCTTTTGTCAAAATTCGCTGCATAGTGGATTTGGAGACACCAATTTGCTGAGCTCGGTGTCGAATTGAAGTGGATGCAGTTTGAGCGACATCATCACGTACAGCTGCGACATTTTCGGTCGATCGACCTGGTTGAAGGAGCGTTGTTGTCTTTACATCACTAACAGACCCAGTTTTGGCAAATTTATCCATTAATCTCTTTACAGTTGACTCTTTTGGAGCATTATTGTGACCCCAAATTGATCGTAATTTGCGAACTGTGGCCGCAAAACTTTCACCATTTTGGTAAAACAATTTCACAATGAGAATGCGTTGTTTATTCGTGTAGCGCTCCATTTTTACAAACCTCGTACCTTCTACTAGCAAACAATAACAATTGTTCAAATGTCAAACAATGATACTTCGAATGGCACTAAATTTAAATCTTTCGTTCTTGTTGGGACACCCTTTACTTATTTATCGATATATGATGATAATTAATCGTTATCGAAAAGGGTCATCCCAAATGAGGTCATTGAATTGGTTAGAAAGTAGAAAATTTGAGTTTGAAAATGACAGTGAAATCGGCTATGAGTCCCTTCAAGTAAAACTCACGTTATACTACCTTATAGTGGAAAGATGGAGCAAAATCGAAAACCTTCGATAGAAATAACCAAAATGCTTTTTTCCACAAGTTCAAAAATTATTTTATTTAATTTTTAAGCAAACAAAAGGCTATTTGCACATTTTAGGACATACAATACCATCCAGTCAGGCAGAGAGGCATTACTCAATCGACCTAAAATGTGAAGAAACACATTTGGTCCAAAAACTGTTGGTAATTTAAACACTTTCATTAAGACGTTACATTTCTGCAATAACAAATATTAACTATTTTTATCTTTATAGATATAAAAAGTTATTTATATTTCCTGCCAATTTGCTTTAGATTTTTCCCGTATCCCTCTTAATCTATACCCTAATAAAATTGGCATTTTTATAATTCTTTCAAATATTCGTTTTCGAATATATAGTCGATCTTCAATATAATTTGTTCTCAGTTCTACATTCAGTTCAATATTGTTTTTCTATTAGCAAATATTTATGAGTCCCTTATAGTCAAGCTCAATACGCTGCTATTGAGATGTTTCACATTTTACTACCTTACTAAAGATGGGTGAAAATCGGAAACTTCGGATAGAAATGAACAAAATGCTCTTTTCCCCGAGTTCAAAAATTATTTTATGACATTTTTAAGCACAAAAAAGCTAACTCATTTCGAAATAGGAAAGCAACGATTGGTTTTTTTTCGTGTAGTGCATAAAATTTGTTTATTTACTTATTTAGTTATTTATTTATTTATTATTATTATTTATTTATTTTGCTTTTTGTTTTTTTTTTTTTTTTTTTTTTTTTTTGAGAATATTATTAAAAATTGGTGTAGAGAAGATCGTACTGAGTGAATAAAATATTTTTTCGTTTTGCCCTCCGTAACATTACGGTTTATAAGAACGCCAATTCTTGATAAAAGCCTTTGATACAGGCTGACGCACCAATTGCACTACAAAAGGAAATTCAAATAACTTTTTTTTTCTTAGTCACTGCACTTCATTTATTTTTTTTTTCTTTTTATTGATAGAAAATGCAATTTTATTTTATATAACTAACATTATAACTAATGTTATAGACTGATATAGTCTATACTGGTATTATACAGGGTGGGCCATAGGGATGTTGGCGGTTTAAATATTCAGTTAAAAAAAATTACGAAACATAAAAAAAATATGTTTGTATTTTTAAAAAGTAGAACCAAGGGAATTTTTAAGACTTAAAAATAATGTTGTCTAAATGGCTTCCCTCGGCTGCTTGACACTCTTGGAACCGAAATCGCAAATTTTGGAAAACTCGTTGAAAAGTTGTTCTCGGTATTTTGTTACTTTCCTGAATAATGTTCCTCCTCAACTGCTCTAAATTGGTCGGATTATGCTCTTAGACTACCGATTTGAGGTAGCCCCATAGAAAATAATCGCATGTAGAGAGGACGGGGGCTACGTGGGGGCCATTCAATATCCCTCCTTTTCGAAATGAGTTTTCCAGGAAAAACATTTTTCAGCAGCTCTATGGATACCCAAGCCGTATGACATGTGGCCCCATCCTGTTGAAACCACATCCTCGAGGTATTGCCTTGAAGTTCTTGCAAAACTGGCACCAAAAAATCTGCTAGCATGTCGCAATAATTGTTCGCTCTAACCGTCATCGCATGCCCTCTTTCGTCCTCAAAAAAGTATGGTCCAATAATACCGGTTGACGTTATCCCAGCCCACACGACAAGCTTAGGGCTGTGAAGTGGACGTTCATGCAAGCGTCGGGGATTAGTCTCGGACCAGAACCGACAATTTTGCTTGTTTACATCGCCATTAAGGTGAAAATTGGCCTCATCACTAAAAATCACGTTGCTGATTTATTGTTTTCGTAATACGCTCGGACACAAAATGCACGCTGCACTCCCGTGTACGGCTCCATGGCGACTAAATTTCCAGGAAGCGGCGCAGCGAACAACATATCCCCCCGCCACCCCGCGCCGCGCGTTACCGAGAAATTGAAGTATTAAATCGCCAACACTCATATGGCCCACCCTGTAGAATTGGTATAGACTGGCGCATTCAGGGAGGCCAGTTGCGCTCTACCATCTTCAAAACCGATTAGTTATTTGAAATTAAATTTAATTTTCTATACAATGAAAAAAAAAAAAATAATAATAATAATAATTGAAATACATTGATGAAAAAACAAGTTTGTTTGATTTCTTATTGTAGTGCAATTGGTGCGCCAGTCTATACCAATTCTATAATACCAGTATAGACTACACCAGTCTATAATATTAGTTACTAGTGGACCCGGCAAACTTCGTTCTGCCTTCAAAAGTTGGCAAATTAATGATTTACAATTTTCAGGATAGATGGTTCTGTATTTAAATTTTTGTTAGAAAAGTTTGGTTATTTAAATAAATGCTTTTAATACTTTTTTTGTAAAGTTTTTAAAAATTATTTAATCTAAGTCAATTTAATTGAGATTTAAAATTACTGCAACGCTTTCACATGTACAACGTTCTTTGTTTGTCTGTCGGGAAACATAGAAAAATGAGAAGTGAAATAAAGTCAGTATTTGAGAAACTTAAATTTTCCTATAACAGGATCAGAAATAATGATTTTTTAATTTTTGATTTCTTCGGGTGGTACCACACCTATTTGTCCAATCCAATCGATATTTGCAGCAGAACTTACAATATGTAAACCAAACTTATATACCAAATTTTGTTCAAATACCGTTAGTAGGAGCAGAAATAATGGATATTTAATTTGTGGTTTGTGTGGGAGGTACCACGCCCCATTGTCCAATCCCGCCCATATTTGCAGCAGCACTTAAGATATGTACACCAAACCGACGTACCAAATTTTGTGCAAATACCGTAAACAGGAGTAGAAATATTGGATATTTAATTTATGGTTTCTATGGGAGGTACCACGCCCCACCGATCCCGCCCATATTTGTAGCAACACTGGAAACATTTACTACAAACATTTAAAAAAAGAATTAGCCAAATCGGTGTAGCCGTTTTACAATTTTAGATAAATCGAAAAAAGTGGGCGTAAAAGTGGGCGTGGTACATTTTTCTTTCCATAAAAACCTAAGTTGGACTACGACGAACATTTAAAAAAAAAATTATTCAATTCGGTCCAGCCGTTCTCAACTGATGTCCTTACCAACGAACGGCATTTGATTTTTATTTATATAGATAATGTTAGTTATATAAAATAAAATTGAATTTTCTATCAATAAAAAAAAATAAATG
Organism: Philornis downsi; assembly: GCA_019455685.1. NCBI lineage: Eukaryota > Metazoa > Arthropoda > Insecta > Diptera > Muscidae > Philornis > Philornis downsi. Next base: position 343,636 of record JAHXMU010000084.1, read on the forward strand.
AAACACGCATATGCGACACCTGGACAGAAAATTTGTCATTGCGAATTAGCCTCAATTATTTTTTAATGGACTGCTTCAGTCAAAATCCTTGCTTTCATTTTGTACAGCTCTTGCTTGACTCAACCCCATACAAAAAAGTCTGGTGCAGTCGTTGCAGGTCATCTTGGGGCCAGCGGAAAGTAGAGTTTCTGAATATGAATTTGTTTAAACATTTTCGTTTTCCGTAATTTCTAGTCGTACTTATTTTGAAGATAGCTTCAATTCCTGCATTTAAATTTCACTTATAAAGAATCTATACTATAATTTCCACGAAGAAGTGATTTATCATCGTCTCCTAATTCTCACATTGTTTGAGATTTTTTCTGTTCCATCATTTTACGTACTCTCGGTCATCTTCTTTATCGTCTCCTACATTTCCATTCAAAAATTATTCTTTAAACTGTGTGGTAAAATGTAAATTATACCAATTTTTTTTTTTTTTTTCGTTCACATTTATTCAAAGACAATCAACATGATTTATGAACACTAAACTTCACCAAGGAATAACAAATGCAAACGCTTAGAAGCCTCTGTCCTTTTTTTCGATGGAGCTTACAAATTTCTATGTGTCCACACAACAGGAATTTCGTACACCTTTCGATTGAATGGAATGAAAATCGTGAAAGAAGTAAGAAGCGAAACCATGTATATTTTTGTGCCATTCTCTCCCACACTTGCTTCGTGTCAATGTGGAGACACTACAAAAAAGATTTGTTGTCTATGCCACGTAACTGTGGTCACTTTTGCAAATCTGTCTTGTCATTCTCTTGCATTTAATGTAAGCGGACCAGTTTTTTGTTTTTCATGTCTTCTTTTACGTGGCCGGTGTTGATGGACTCTGTGACCGGTGCAGGTGGGAGTGAAGGTAGCAGAAGTTAGATGTGGTGAGCATTACATAACCATAGCAACGGAAGGCAGTGAGCGCGCTGTAACACAGCAAACAATGCATGATTTCTTAATTCAACCCATATTTGTTGTTTTGTGTAAATAAAAAGAAGTAACAGCGTACCGTGACTAACCGTGGGTTCAACCTCTGATGAAGCCACCTATCATTGTTTGAGCAGCGGTCAACTCGATATGCCTAACGAACACTTTAAGAAAGGGAGTAATCGACAAGTTTTGTAAGTGCTACTCAAACTGTTATACTGGGAGTCATAATTAAACTGTAGTTCCCTTCGGGTGAGTCAAAAAAAATTGAATTTGTGTAAGCTCTTTGAATTTAGGAAACTCTCCTACATCTCAGCCATTGAATGTAATGGGATTTTATTTTTGTTTTTAAGCCTCTTTTTTCAGAAATATTATATAGAATTATCCATTTTTCGGCTCAAATAAAACACGCATAAAGCTATAATTTCGCCGAAACTTTTATTTCATTATAATGCTTGGATTTTGCCATTATGAATGAAACACAATACCATAAATAACCACCTCTGCATTGGTCGGTTTTGAAGTTCCTCTAGCGTCATTTTTGAAAAAATACGGACCAATCACATCTCCATACCATAATCCGATACAGCGTTTAGCGGTGTCAAAATCTCCGGTCTGGTAAGGCTGTCAGCTGTTAATTACCTGTCATCTGAAATGTTATTTATTTATATATAAAGGTTTGCAATTTACGAATATGGATTGTTTAACAACCGAAGAGCGCGTAAAATTAGTTAAAACTTAGTTGATTCAAATGTAGGCCTTCAATCGAAGAAAATTTTCTTTAGCGACGAAGATCATTTCTCACTCGGTGGTTACGTCAACAGAAGCAGAATTCTAATATATGAGGCTCGAAGAACCCAGAAGAGATTGCGAAAAAGCCAAAGCATTCGGAAAAAGAGACTGTTTGGTGCGCATTATGGTCTAAAGGTGTCATTGGGCCGTATTTTTTCAAAAAACAGGCTGGAGGAACCCCAAAAGGATCCACTGCTGCAACCAATTCAGATGCATTGCATTTCGTACATACTGGCAAGATCCAAACACTATAATGAAATAAAAATTTCATCCAAATCATCATCATTCATCATTTATTATTAATTCATTTTATTTAACTTTACTTGAAAACGAAGAATGGAAAACTCTGTATTAGAAGATGCTAAGTTTTAAAAAATTTCGTAAGAATTTACGGAAATTAATGTGTGTCTCCCAGTCATCCAGTCAGGCAGATGGTTATTACTCAATCGACTTAAAATGTAAAGAAACACATTTGGTCCAAAGACTGTTATTTAATTTAATTTAAACATTTTCATCAAGGCGTAACATTTCTGCCATAACAAATAGTATATATCTTTACATTTTTAGACATAAAAAGTTATTTATATTACCAACCAATTTGTTTTAGGTTCTTTCCGTATCTCTCGTACTCTGTGGACTAATAAGTTGGCATTTTTAGAATTCTTTCAAATATTCGTTTTCGAATTTATAGTCGATCTTTAATATAATTTGTTCTCAGTTCTACATTCAGTTCAATATTTCTTTTCTATTAACAATTATTTATTATTGCAAATAGAGTATAATTTAAAAACTTGCAAACTCGATTATATTGGCACTGTGGGTTGAACGGATTGCTCTTTCGGTATTCGCCAGAGTATAATCTTCAGAGCCCTTTACTGTTTGTGCCTTAATGGTCTGTAACTTCACAATACCATTGAGAAGTTTTGCCTACCTGTACGAAAATGTTCTCAACGAACTGTTTTACCGTTTGCTCCTTATTCAGAAGTAGTATACGATGGCAGTAGACACTGGGGAAAGCTAATCCCACTCCTATATTTATTTAAATAACCGGCTTAATTGTACGCCTGGTCAGTAGAAAATACTAAGAAATATCTCCTTTCACTGAAGAAAGTCTGAAGTCAATATAGAAAGTCATTTCTGACGAGTCGACCCATCTTGTTATGAGTCGGTACATCCTCTTCTATGCTGCGGATAGCAGGTGCAACAAGTTCACGAAATCGCGTCAATAAACGAAAAAAAGGCTACACAAAGACTATACATTTTTGGATGAATAAGCATTTTCATTAATTTTTTAACAGTTTTACCACTTATTCATTAAATAAGTGCAATACCATGTACTGACAATGGGTAGACATGGAAAAATTCAACCTAACTCATATACTATTAAAGCAACCACCCTAGTTGCAGGCCTGGTCGTTTAAAAGTTATTACAAATTAGAACATATTTCAAGAGGTATACAGAGTGGCTGATACAAGTTGCTACACAAAATGTACAAACAAAAATATAAAATAATAGGTTCCCTAGACTATATCTGTTATTTATTAGTATTCCTTCAAATTTGAGAAAACTAATTGCAGACATTGTTGTTTAAACTTAACCTATTCCCTCTCGCCAAACTTTTATTAAAGCGAATAAATAAGACAATTTCATATTATAATGTCTACTGTTAGACAAATTTTTTATATCATTCTCATTCTCGCCGTTAAATAAAGTCCAAGCTTAAACAAGCAACACAAGATTTCGCCATAATGATATTATGTCCGCAATTGAGTTCTCCTTGAATTTTTTTATAAAACAGCAACTTTATTATAAAAATATGTTTAAGAATGATTCATTGAAAGTATTGCCCATCGCTAGCTACTACTTTTTCCCATCTTTCTGGCAAAACTTGAATTCCGTTACGGTAAAACTGTTCATCTTTTAAAGCTATCCGCGAATCTAGCCATTGCTTGCTGTTGTCATATGAGTGAAGCTGCTGGTCAGCCAGACCGTGTGCCATTGAACGGAAAAAGTAATAATCGAATGGCGCAATATCTAGAGAATATGGCAGATGGGGTAAGACTTCCCATTTCAGCGTCTCCAAGTAGGTTTTAATGGGCTTGGCCACGTGAGGCCGAGCGTTGTCATGCTGAACGTGCCTCTTCGTGCCTCTCTGCTCATTATGGGCGTTTCTCCTGCAGAGCTCGGCTTAGTCGCAGTTAATTGAGGTCAATACCGATCCCCAGTGAAGGTTTCGCTTGATTTCAATAATAAGTAATAAAAAAGTAAATGTAAAAGTAATAAATAACACAGACCTGGTCACACCAAATATAGTACTTAACTTTCGCGGCGTGAATATCCGGCCGAGGCGACGACGTAGAAGCATGACCCGACAGCCCCCATAGGTTTATTTTCTTTGGATTGCTGTATTGAATCCATTTTTCATCCCCCTTTACAGTACGATGAAGAAAATCCTTCGTTTTTTGTCGTTAAAGTAGTTGTTCACAGGCAAAAAACTACGCTCAACATCCCTTGGCTTCAACTCATAAGGAACCCAAGTTCCTTGCTTTCGAATTATTTCCAATGCATGCAATCGCTTGGAAATGGCTTGCCGGGTAACTCCTAATACTGAAACAAGATCTACCTGCGTTTGACATTTGACACGGATCCCCATCAAGCAATGCCGTCAATTTAGTGTCTTCGAAGATTTTTCGTCTTCCCTCAGGCGAACGGTCGTCAGCATCAAAATCATCGTCTTTAAGGCGGCGGAACCAATCTGGACACGTTGTTTCACCTAAAGCAGCATATCCGTAAATATTTTAAAGCCCTCGATGAGTTTCAGCCGCCGTTTTCTTCGATTGAAAGAAGAAAATCAATACTTCCTGCATATGGCAATTATTTCGCAAAAAATCATACATATTTACACAACCAACAGAAAATGGCGTCAAAAGAAAATCCCTATTGTGTCGAGGCGGTATGTTTATCATATACCTAAGCTTGGGTCATGATCTTTAGACTATGGCAGAATTGACTAGCACTTGCGAGTAGCGCCATCTATTGGGAAACAGCGGGACCTTGCATTATACTTTTAAGTTTGACTAATATGCGTACATCGCGCTTTTTGAAGTGGTTTAAATTATGTTATTCTTCTTGAACCACTTTCAATTTTTTTTTGCTGAAATCCTTAATCTGATGCCACTAGTTTTGCTAGGTTAACAATTCTCTCTTTCACTCTCATCTTCTGCTTTTTTGAAAGACTTTATATGGTTAACGTTTGTATTTTTTTGCGATCCAAACTAGTTACAGCCATTTGTCTTTATGCATTTTTCAGTCCACTTTTATCCTATGCAAAATACAGGAAACGCTATAGAAACGGACATAAAAAAGCGGTTAAAATAGAAATAAATCAAGTTTAATTTTTTTTTTTGTGCAAAACCAATGCTAAAAACGTAATGAAGTATAAAAAGGTGCGGTTTTTGTTCCTCTCCCCATTCTCTCTCACACTCTCTCTCTCTCTGTCTCTCTTTCAATCTTCTCGTCCCAGATATAATTAAAATTAGATTTAAAATGTAATATTGAGAAATGAACATTTAAATTTATGTTTTTTTCCAAGATACTGAAGTGATTTTTAACCATCACCGTTAACGGTCTGATGAACATTTATTATAGACTCTTAATATCTTGATGTGGCAAAGGCGCAGAAGGAAGTTTGCGTGACTCATAAATCATCATAAATCACAGAATTGTAATTTTCACATCACAAATTGAAAATGTCAAAAGGCGGGAGCATAAAACAATTTATGTCAAAAGGAAATTACAAAATGAGTTGTACAAAAAAAGGCTATATGTGTTTGTACGTGTGAAGTATTCTATTGTTGAACTATAAAATTGTGTAGTCCATGAATGTTCTTTTGCTTTATAAAATTGAAATGATTTAATTAAACTTCCTTTTGCACCTTTTGTTCACAAATGTTGAAGAGTACGGCTGTAGCTGCCACGTAGATATTTTGAATTTTGTAAAAGCATTTGCAACATTCAAACAATCAATAAATTAATCAAATTCAATTATCTAAAGACATTTAACTTCTGGCACGCCTAATGGCAAAATGTGCTGAACGTTTTATTGTAAATTGTGAATGATATAAAGTAGATTTCCCAGGTAATCGAATCTTGCAAAATGTGAGAATAATGGAAAGGAAAGAATAGAAGCCAAAAATAAAACACTGCAGATAGAGTTAATTGATGTGCGATTGTTGTGAATGAAAAAATGGTTGCAATTTATTCCCAATAGTGATAATCACCATAAGTTTATAATTATCTTCATACACCAATTAATTATACTAATTCGTATCCAAATGAAATTATGTCAAGTTAATTTTGGAAGATTATGCATATAAATCAAGTGGATATGTAAAAATTTGGACAGAATTTGTAATATCAGTAACAATACATAAGGTAGAGTAATTAGAAATACATTATTTTTAATAATCTGTATCCATCGTTATATAAGGTGTCAGAACAAGAATGCAAGATTTGACATTTGAACATTGTTTGACATTTGAACAATTGTTATTGTTTGCTAGTAGAAGGTACGAGGTTTGTAAAAATGGAGCGCTACACGAATGAACAACGCATTCTCATTGTGAAATTGTCTTACCAAAATGGTGAAAGTTTTGCGGCTACAGTTCGCAAATTGCGATCAATTTGGGGTCAGAATAATGCTGCAAAAGAGTTAACTGTAAAGAGATTAATGGATAAATTTGCCAAAACTGCATCCGTTAGTGATTAAAGACAACAACGCGCCTTCGAAAAGGTCGATCGACCGAAAATGTCGCAGCTGTACGTGATGATGTCGCTCCAACTCCATCCACCTCAATTCGACACCGAGCTCAGCAAATTGGTGTCTCCAAATCCATGGACAGCGAAGGGAGTTCGTTAATTGGGTATTGGAGAGACAACATGAAAATACTGATTTTGCCGATAAAATGATCTTCAGTGACGAATCCCATTTCCATCTTGATGGCTTCGTCAATAGGCAGAGTTGTCGCATTTTGGGTGAGAAAAATCCTCGAGAATTGAAGAAATGAATGTGGAGGGCATGTGGTTTCAACAGACGGCGCCACATGTCATACAGCCAGAGAAACAATTCAATTGTAGCATAAGTTATTTAAATCTTGCGTTCTTGTTTGGACACCCTTTATAAACGCCATCGGGTTGCGCTAGATGGCATTAGAAAGACAAGATTTCGTGCTCAACAATTTACCAAAGCAGTTTTGGAATTGCTTGACTCGTTGTTTGGGCGCATATCAAAAATGGACACCAACGTAAAGAAAACATGCTATATTTTATAGTTGTTCTTCGATAAAGGTGAAAACACAAGTCTCGCGATTAAAACGTGAATAGTGTTTATGGTCTTTATGCCGTAATAGTCAATCATGTGCAATTTTGGTTTCCTCAATTCCGTTCCAGCTGTTTTGATTGCATTTTCTTTGCGTCGTTACCAAATCTGTGGTGGTAATAGCACGTCTCCAAACGTTTTTTGGATGCTGGGCGTGCGCTGTGGCGCGATGGCGTTGACGCCCTGTTTTCCCTGTCATTTCTTGAACGTGAGCGCGACTTGTGCAAAAATTTCATTCGCCTTGTGAGCTCGTCAAGTTAATGCTGCATGCGATCAAATTGACTTGCGCCTACCTGCGAGACGTCCCCGCCAATGAGACATGTACCTGATGAGCTTGTTTTTGTGGCTTCCATCACCCGATCTGCCATTGTAGCTGCCGTAATTAAATCGATTTTGTCGTCTTCAAATATGGTTGCTCGAATCTGGTTTGGTAGATTTCGCAGCCACAACTGCATCAGCAACTCATCCGTGATTGATGTTTCAGCAGCTCTGCTCCGCATTTCTGCAAGTAGTTGCGAGGGTTTTCTGTCACCTAGTGCAAGATCACTCAACAATTTAGTGATTTTAGTGGGAGTACTGTCCCCAAATTCTGCTACTATCCGTTTTTTATGATTTCGTATATTTCGCCTTTAGCTGGAGGAGTAGTTCGCAGATCGGCCAGCTTGTATATGCACATAATGCGTGTAGGAAGCTGTCCGATTATAGTGGAATACTTCCTTCTGTCCGACACAATGCCAGCCTCCTTAAAAGCTGCTTCCACTTGCTAAAACCACAAGTTGGTGTATCCTTCGACAAATTCTGGGAGTTTGCACTTACTCGCTCCTGAACTTTTGTTTGTTTTCGCCACACCTTCTTCCTCATGGTCTGATGACATTTTTTTTTTGCCGCCGGGGTCACCAGTTTAGTGTACCTACCTCCACCCAAAAATGAAGAGAACAACTTAAGGTTGGAAAATGACTAGCTTTATTTTATTTACAATATTATTGAAGAAATACGTCTGAACGGATCCTCTGCTGACGCGAAACTGTACCGTCTTCTTTTTAAAGCGAGATCTGTTGTTAGCAAATCGCCTTCAATGCCAAGACCAGTACAGGTTGGCCCGTTACACCCTGATGAACATTATCACTGTTTGATGATGAAGTTGTTGTATTTGAGTGCTTTTGATTTGCACAACAATAATAGCGTACACCATTATATGGCTATTCGATTATTAAACAAGTGACCGTCACAATGTCAAAAATAAAACCCGCTTCGAAAGTCCAATTTTCGAAAAAGTCGATAGAATAGAGCAAATCGTCAAGTCTGACAACTGTATAAGCATTGCTTCAATTCAAGGAGATAAATATTGCACAAAAAACCATTGAATTCACTTTTCAACTTTGGCTGGATACAAAATGTAGCTCAATGGGCACCACAGGAGTTAACGCAAAAAACAATACACCTTATGGACCGCATTTCCATCTGTGAAGAATGCTGAATCATAACCAAATCAGTCCATTTCTGAAGCATATGGTGACTGGTGATGAAAAGTGAGTCACTTACAGCAATCAGAAAGATTTTGCTGTATATTTGGTGGGATTGGCAGAGAATAACCTGTTGCTTCCCTATTAAATACTTTATTCGGATCCGTACTGTCAAAAATTGGACAATTTGAAGGAACCGATCGCCCAAAAGTGGCCAACTTTAGCCGATGCGAGAGGAATTGTATACCATCAGCACAACGCCAGGCCACACAATTAGAAAATGGCACTCAAAAAATCACAGGGACTTGGTTGAGAAGTTCGTATGCATGTATATCATAATTTGGATCTGGCACTAAATGTTTACCACATATTCTTTTCCTTGGCATATAATTTTCATGGTGAAAAGAATCTTATGGAAGTCGACTGTCGCAGTTTTTTTTTTCAACAAAGACAAGCGTTTCTATGAGAGAGACATAAGGAAATTGTGTTTTAAATGGCAACAAGTTATCGAGCATAACGATGTATATTCGACATAAATAACTATGCTAAATAAAGGCTATTATGCTATGCAAAAGTAATGGATTTACTTTAACTGCATCTTATAAATAGTGACCAATAAAGCTAATTTATTATAAAATGTTATAGAAAACGTTATAGAAAAGGGATAAAAACTGGACACTCCATCCTTAATGTGTCCACTTAACACGTTTCTAATCAAATAACAAACAAAGTACATTTATAGCATTTTACAATAAAAACTCTAACGAAAAATTTCATTTTTAAAAGATGAATTTAATCTCCGTATAATCAGCTTCTTTTTCACTGGGCTAATTTACTTCACAAGTAACACCTGGTCATAGATATGTGGACGTGTGAAAGGCGCGCTATTCCTATATATACGAGTACAGTAATGGATTTGCCTATATCCCCATTGATAATTCGTACTTTTAGCATTATTCAATTACTGTGCCCACGAAGTATATAAATTGAGTAGCAGATTATTCATTTTTCGGCTCTATTATTAATTCTGTTTTGCTCTATATATTACACATGTTTTAAATCCTCTTGCATTGGGAGTTAAGTTAAGGATAATTATATTGAGCTGACATAGCTCTTTTATTACTCCATTATTGCATAATATGTTAGAAAAAATTCGAATACCATTTTTGAATTACTTACGAGCAGGCTGTTTCTAATGGAGTTTACTTTCGGAAAGTACTCCTATTGTAACTTTTTGTTTGATAAAAATAAGGAATTAAAGGCTGAGAATATCAAATAATAAGGAAATTATAATTTTTCTTACTTCAAAAAAAAAAATGTTATTTGTTTACAGAAATATATGACAATAGAATTCAACCTTATGGCAAACAGATTAGACATAGCCAATTTAAAAATGTCAGAGAAATTTCATGCATTGAAAAATCAGTCAATAAATTTAAACTGCTTTAAACATAAAAAGTACGTGTATTTGGGATCATAACTCTGTCATTTATTTTTTAGGGTAAACTCAGTTCCGCCATATAAATGTTATCCAGTATACGCTAACAGGGATGATTTTGCACACTAAGCTAAACGGGGATAAGTTGTATAACAAAGTAGTAGAAAAGTATAGAAAATAACAATGCGACCAAGCGCTCTTACGCAAAGGTAAACAAAAAAGGTTAAAGAAGAAAGAGAATGTATGTATGGATGTATGTTTGTATGGATTTGTTTGGATGACAAAATGAGTAACACCAAGAGCAAAACAAAATACATAAACATTTCATAAATAGCAATGCTGCCAAGTTCATTTTGTTAAGCGGTATAACAACCAATATTTTATAAATGCCTATAATGCTTGTGTTTATTTGAGAACCTATTGTATAATTTCATACTGGACGAACAAACCGCTTTTACAGTTTTTGCATCAATATCAATTTGGTAAGAACATATTGTGGTAAAAAAAATTGTATATTCCCAGCAAAATGTTCAATTACAAAGAATCAATTGCAGAAGGCCTTATAATGCTGAATAGCATGTTTTATATTTAGTTCTCTAATCGAATGTTTTAGTTCGAATTGTCCTGAAAACTAACAGATTGCATAACTCAAAAGTAGAACATGAACACATTATAATTCTTTAGAATTACTTAGGAAATGACTATAAAATAGGAAATTGGCCCAATAAAAAGAGTTCGAATCAAATGAATATCACAAGACAATCTTATGCAGTTTCCGCCTTGGCTGACCCCACAATGCCTTCTCTCTTTTTTAAAACTTTTATATGAAAACTGGAACACCAAAATTGTAATTGAAATATATTCCCTCCTGTCTTTTCTCAGCTGATAGTCTTATTCAGTTTTTGCCTTGGGTGATCCCACAGTGCCTTTTCTTTCTTTTTTAAAACTTTTATATGAAAACCGAAATACCAACAATGTAATTGAACTATATTTGCTCCTGTCTTTACTCAGCTGCTGTTAGAGGGAATAATACGAAAGAACATTTCGACAGAGACTGTATTCGCGGTAAGCGTATATATGCGCTATTAGACAAAAAAGAAGCCCTTAATATGTTAAAACTTTTCTAAGGCATTTTTATTCCTGATAAATGTTTTTATATGCCAAAGAATATGTTCTACAACTTAATTAGTTGCTATCAAATAAATTGTTTTGGAAATTGCGACATTTGCAACAATTCCTACAAAAGCTTGCTTTATTGATCCCTCTTTCATGATATCAAATAGCTAAAGAAGCCTCTAGAAATCTAATACTATATTCGAAACAAACTTTATTATAAATTTATTCCCATATTTCATCATTAAAGGGGACAAATGTCTTTGTAGGTCTACAACAAAAGACGCAAAATAGCGATTTTATCGTAAGAAATTGAAAACTGTGATCATATATGGATTTGGGAGAAAAAAAGATTTGAATCCCATATATCTAGATTATTTAAGAACAACACAAATTCCCATCATAATTAATTAAAGTTTCATTATCTTCCTCTTCATATTCTAGAGTTTCAAATGTCTACAATTGAGTACAGTTTAACATTTCGTGCTTAATTACTTCAACTTTATGATTTTTTTCTTCTATCTCTCTTTCACTCTATTTCTTACTTCTTCCTTCCAAATGCATCCATTGGACGTTTGCACATTCTGCTTGTATGTGTGAGGTTGTCTTTTATATTCCCAGAAAGTTTCTGTGACTTTAATTAACGACTTTGAGTTCTTATTTTAATTGCTGATGATGATGTTGATTTCATACAGCCTCCATATTTTAATCCTATTTTTTAATAGAAGTCAGAGTTGATAGAGCTTAACAATGGTGGACAAAAATCAGAACTTAATTTAATTTTTTTTTCGGATTTCTCATTTCTTTTTGTGAAAATTTTTGACTAATTGTTGGGAGACTAGATTCTGGTGAAACCGTGCAAAATAATTTATTATTTTATATTTAATTTAGTAATGAGTATTCGTCTGCTGCTGCTGCTGCTGAATTGAATTTATTGGTAATACTTAGAAGCACCACAATTAGTACTATTGGGAACACAATACTGCAGTTCCTTGTAATTTACGGTCTTACATAATTTGTAACACATCTTAGTTCCTGATAAATATTAGATGAAACATAAAAATTGGCACAAATTATGCCAGCACATACTTGGCTAAAAAAGAAATTAAAACGGCTGAATAATTTTCTAAATTCCAAAGATCCTAAAGCCCACATTATGTGAAGAAATAGATACGTATGTATATGTGATTATAATAATCAAACTGGTTATATTAAACTTCTAATACAAATGAGGCTTGTTGCCAATCCAGTAAAAAAGGGAGCAGCCAGAGAAGTTAAAAAGATTTGCTATAAATTGGATAATCTTCTTCATCTCCTTAGGTGACGACTGGAATAGACATCCTTATCAATTATACGCCGCCCGTGGGAAATAATTCCAAGCGCTTCGATCTCCTGCGCTTCTCCTTCAATTCGCCACACCAAGTTTCGACAGTATTTCAAAAAATCGGTCCTTCCAATGGAGTTTTGGTCGCCCTCTTCTACGTCCATTGATTTCGTTGAGGAAAACTTTCTATGACAGAGCATTTGAGTCCATCCGCACAACATGACCCAGCCAAGGCAATCGCTGTATATTGTTCGTAATTTTTTAGAAATCGAATAAAACACTTAAATTTGCATCATATATTAAATTTTTTTTTTATCGAAATCGATAAATTGGTCTTTGCCATTTAATTTTTAAAGAAAATTTCATACAAATGTTATCCGCTGCTCCGTCTCAAAATGTCCATTGGAAAGGTTCAATTTTTCGTCACTTGTTCGAGCACTTCGTTCTGTATTCCACGAATAACGTGTGTTATGTTATCCTGTAAAACTTCAATAGTGTTCGGCTTATCCACATAGACCAACGACTTGACATAACCCCTCAGAGAAATAATCAAGAGGCTTTAAATCGCAAGATCTTGGGGGCCAACTCACGGGGCCAAATCGAGAGATAAGCTGCTCACCAAATTCAGTCCTCAACATATCCATTGTTTCACGAGCACTGTGGCATGTTGCACCGTCCTGATGAAACCACATGTCAACCAAGTTCAATTCAGAAATTTGGAGCAAAAAAATCTTTGTGGTTGAGTAACACATAACCAATCGCTGAGAACGGCGAGGAATTGGCATTTCACTATCGTGACTAACACTGGTCGCTACGGCTGCAATATTTTCTTCGGTTCGCACTCTACGCATGTGAGTCGATGGGTTTATGTCCAACAAAGTAAATTTGGTGCGAAATTTGGAGATAACAGCACGAATTGTTGACGCAGCAGGTCGATTATGACGACCATATTTCTTCGAAAATGCGCGGGGCCAAAGCGTCACGGTTAATACGCAACGCTATGTTGAGATGTTGGACGGATTTTTGGCTCCAGAAATTGAAAGTTCAAGAATAGTGAATTCCAGACTGATTCCAGACTGAAAAGAGGTGATATCCCATGGCCCCCACGTAGTCCAGACTTGACGCCTCTTGACTTTTTTTTGTGGGGATACCTCAAACACAAAGTCTACAGTAATAATCCAAGAAACATCGTTCAGCTCAAGGAGAATATACGTGGTGAAATGGCAGCCATTACACCAGTATTACTGAAGAAAGTTTTCAATAATTTTCGTTTGCGGTTAGAGGAGTGCCGTCGTAGAGGGGGCCACCATTTAGATGATGTTATTTTTACAAAATAAACTCCATTTATTACTCTACAATGCCTTAGATTTATTTTAACCATACCTTTTGTATTTATTTTTAATCTATTTTTTAAATATGCACGTCCTATTGCGCCACCCTGTACTTTTCAGTAGATAATTTGGCCTACAGAATGGGCTATATGAAAAAATTCATTGGATTTAATTCCAGAGAATATAATATAAATTAAGTTGGGTTTCACGAGCTTCATACCAAACGTTACAAAGCTTAATTTACAATCCTTCCACGGATTTATTGATTTACATCTATGCCCTGTTCAATGATGGGCGTCTTGTGGCAGTTACCGCTATCGATAGCAGCATTTATTCAGTCTCTTGATTTCGCAGAGTAATTCGCTTGTTTAAATTATCTTTTGATTTTCATTCTAAGCATACGATTATACGATCGTTTTGCCTGTTTACATGTTGCAGAACCGTAAAAATTCTTTCATCAGACAAGAAATTTTCAAGCGCAGGCGTTAAATCTTGGGATTATTGTATTTTGTAGAGCTCCAGTTATATTTGATTCTTTAATATGCGGCCCATGCGGTGAGCGGGCACGTTGAAAATGTTCGTTAATTTAATTGATCGAATACTGACCTTCAGCTTTCGACCCATTTCTAGCGATGTTTCCGTTTTTGTATGCCCATCGCCATGGTGTTTTTTGGTGCTACCAATATTATTGTAACGTTGTAAGTCTTCCGTCTACGATTGAATTTTCATCAACACTCAAAAGTGTATGTCCGATTTGGCATTCAACAATAACTATAATTCACTTATTATATCTCCATAAAACAGTATCTAATAATTCAATTGGAATAAATTCAAATATTGATAAAGTTGCTTTCCATCCTTATTTTACTTACAAGGACGTGGTCTGATACATAAACGTTTTGTTTACACGTAAATGTAAGGAATCATTAACAATGGCTGGTTACGATTTTTAACAAAATATTTTCGTAGTCGTGTAAACAACAAACAGGCAGACGTTTTTGAAAAACTGAGCGCGCTGCCATTAGATATACGGTTACTACAACAACGTGAATTTGGTAACACTTCGAGCAGCAATTTTTTTCTATTATTTTTTTTAACATATCCATCCAAATATTTAACAAATCAGTCAACATTTGCCTATATCTATGAATAAACGAAATTTTTTCTTGAACAATTTAACCTCTAAACTTTCCATATTTAACGTCCCCTTCTTATTTAACGCCCAGCTAACGTAAATCCCAATTTGTGTAATTGAAACGCCTGAGTTTATAAATCACATTAAAGTTTCAAATGAAGACAAGCCGATATTACTTATTGAAGACTACCATGGCCAAATGAAATATACACTAAACAAAACCAGCAGGACATTAGGGAACGACAGGAAATAAAGAGGGACAGAAAAAAAGCTAAATGTTAACTTGACACTGTCTGTGGAACGGGAGAGAAAAAAAGCAAACAGAAGAAAAACGACTCTAACATAGAAACATATACAACAGACCATAAAGTCCCATTAAAGTGAAAGTACAGAGCCAATGGTCATTTTCATTTGAGCACAAACAACCAAAAGGAGGAGCTGTTCCTTTACATTCGACACGCAGTAATAGGTGGGTGGCAACAGTGCTTATGGACAAACGTACCGACAGACAGACAGACAGACAGACAGAAGGACATACACAATCACATAAGTATCGAACGATGATTAAATTTTTACACCAGAAAAATCAATTACAATAATGTCTGTCTAAGGAGTGTTTTTATAAATAACAATTGCCAGACGGAGGATGGCAGTGCCAAAAAGGACATTGCAAACTGTTAACAGCAACAGTAGGACAGAACTTAGAGAAATGAAGTGACTGCGTTAAATAGAATAAATGAATGCAATCAGCGGGAGTGGGAGAAACACAGAAGGCGTAGTAGAGTAGAAAATAATGGCAGCAAATGCTGAAAATCACTTACAAAACAACTACTACATTGAATAAAAAAAAAAAAACAAAAGCAAACAGAAAAACATCTTACAAGCTCTACGATATATATATATGTAAGATTAATATATACATATGTATAGTTAACTTCAATTCCAGCTATAGACGATCCCCAGCACACAAATACATGTATACATGGAGTATTACTTTTAATTTTCAATACCGGTCATTCTTACACCCACACGTCACTGGCACACTCTCACAACACATATACTCGTACACTATATCATTAGATTTTAGGTATTCGGATGTGACACCGACTGGCGCTGTTGCAGACAGATGTCTACGTATTGAATTTCGTTGGAGCTGGGAATGTTAGTTCGTGTTCATCTGTAGTGGATAATGGATGCGGGAATATACGAGTATTCTGTATTATCATCGGGTAACGTGTATAGAATTGTGTCGATATTGGAAGTTCATAGCAGTAGATGTCATGAGATAAATGCGAATGTAGGGACTACATTTTAATATTCCTGTCGAATCATGTTTTGCTGCCCCAATTCAATATATTTCGTGTATATATGAAATTATGTTATAAATTTCGATTTAAGTTTCGATCTCATAAACTAATTTCCTAGCTGAGATATCGAGTACTTCAACAGAAGAAAGGAAAAATAAAATACAGGCCGCCCTGCGACACTTTTATAGAAGTCTTTACTTTTTAAAAATGACGTTGAATGCATTTCTTACCACCCTTCACCACGTAAAATGCACGTAAAGAAAACTATGTGGATATATCCTTTTTTAACGAATCATATGATCATATGTACTGGGTATCCATTTCTTTCAAAAGTAAATGTAAACAAAACACTCATAAAGCTATGATTTCCAAGAAACTTTTATTTCATTATAATGCTTGGACCTTGCCATTATGTGCGAAATACATTACGTTATGTACGAAATACAATGTCATTTAAATGACCGCCTCTGGATTGGTTGCAGCAGCGGCGGTTCTTTTTGAGGTTCCTCCAGCATTATTTTCAAAAAAAAAATACGGCCCAATGACGCCTCCAGATCATAATGGTTGATGGAGGTGGATTTGTTGCAGTAATGGATCCTGTTGAGGTAGTTTTCAACCACTTTTTCGCACATTTCGAGCGGTATCTTGGCAATAACTTGATGAAAGTTAGTTTTCAAATGCTTCAACGTTTGGGGATTATTCGCGTAAACACGGTCTTGGACGTAGCCCTACAAAAAAAAAAAGTCTAACGGCGTCAAATTGCACGATCTTGGTGAACAATTGACGTCGCCAGAACATGAAATTACGCTTGCTGGAAGCTTTTCATGCAATAAAGTCAAAATCGGTCATGTTGTGTAGCTGGTGGCACCGTCTTGTTGAAATCGCAAGTCGTCCAGTTCATAATTTTCTACTGCAGACCAAACAAAGTCGTTTAGCATGTGGCCAAAGTGCTCTGAATTGACGACAATGGCGCCTCCAGCGTCATTTTCGGAAGGAACACGGCCCAATGACACCTCCAGACCATAATGTGCACCAAACGGTCCTTTTCTTAATACAATCCCTTTTCTACAATCACTTCTGGTTTCTCCGAGCCCCATATGCGACAATTTGGCTTGTTGATGCATCCACCAAGTAAGAAATGAGCAAACAATCAGCATATCTAGGCCGTTGTGAATGGTCAACCGGCTTTAATTGTTACGTGAGTTGGACTCTTCATGGATGGACGGCAAATCCAATTGGCCATAATGGGCCAATTGCTGAGAACGTCGTGGAATCGACAAATTCGGATTATGCGCCACACTTTCCCTAACAACAGCGATATTTCCGACGGTGCGTACATTGTAATGACACGGAGGTCCAACCACATCTGTAACGCTTCCAGTCTCTTAAAATCAAATCAATCAAGTCAAAATCGGTCGTGTTGTGTGGCTCATGGCACCATCTTTTTGAAACCAGTATAGCGCTCTGAATTGAAATTCGGATTATGCGCCACACTTTCACTAACAGCAGCGATATTATCGACAGTGCGTACATTTTGATGATGCATAGGCCTGACCACATCTGTAACGCTTCCAATCTTCTCAATCTCTTGCAAGGTAGGTCGATTATAAAAACCATAATCATCCCATAATGCACGAAAAGTGCTCGCGTTTGAATTACCAGTTTTGTATGAAGTTTTAAACTGTTTTTACGCATTCTTCCGTTGTTCAACGATCCATATTCGTAAATGACAAACCTTTCTCTAAATATGCAACGCTTCAGATGGCTGGTAATTAACAGCTGACGGTTTTCCCAGACCGGCGGTTTTAAAACCACTAAATGGATAGACGTTTATAACTAAAGTTACTGATAGGGTGTCGGTAATTGAAAATGTTAGTATTGCTGGATCCAGTTGGAATCTACTCGTAAAAATTAATAATTTCAACAATGTAGGCATTTTGAATTCAATAATACAAAATTTAGGTATTTTTTGAGATGAATGCTTTTCTTACCAGATTATTGTTAAACCTGGGAGTTGAAGATCGCTATGTTTTACTCCACGCGTAGCCCAATCGTTGATAATCTTGCCCTATGTTGTCCGCAATACTCGTACATTATAAATGACAATGAAAATATTACAAAAGGCTGGTTCTTGTGATTCCATTTTCCTATTTTAGTTTAAGGTAGGTTATTTTTGCCGAAGAAAATTTGAAATGTTTTTACGATATATTAAAGTTTTCAAAAAAAAAAAAGAAAAAAAAAAATCAAGATTGATAAAATCTTAGAATTTTTAATTGGTAATATCTCTGCACATCATATTGCCAAGGATCATTTTTCTTATAATATCAGGAATTAACGAAAAAGTGTAACAAAATGAAAAGCTAATGAAAAAGTGTTCCATAAATTTTCGAGGCCATGAATTTCTCTTGGATGTATAACAGACAAAAAATATTTTGATTCAAGTCATTTTTCAAAAGCAATTCAAAAAAGGACAGTTCATAATGTAATAGTCACTATATACGTACTGCTAATATCCTCGTATATACTTTATATCATTTTCGAATCCCACTTTCGAAGACTCCTTTTGCCATTTTTTACAACGACATCCACAAAACTTTCCGAAAATGGAAATAAAACCAATAGTAACCAATGAATGGGATATAGAAGAACTTCTCACGTGCAGTGAACTAAAGTATGTTCTATTTTTCGACTAATTGAACGATATCTACTGCTCAACAATGGTTTCGAGTGCTTGCTATAGGAGGTTTTATTACAAATGTCGATTATCCGGCTATTCGAAGTGTTCGCTGTATACATCGAAAGAAAAATGTAATACTTACGTATATCAAAGCTCGAAATCGTGAAATCATATACACATTAGTCGTACTGATTTGACCATCGTGCCATGTACAGAGACCTTAAAATACAATGACAACAATATTTCACAAATGCATTGTAGAAGAGATTTCACTACATTTAAATTTTGCATGCAGCTTGAATCCTTTTTAAGTCAACCATCATAGCATGAAATGCATATTAAGTTTAACGCTACTTTTATAACAACTAGAGATACTCATCTTGGGTTAGGTTAGGATAGGTTAGTGTGGCAGTCTGAATGAATAGACAGATTCACTTAGGCTGTATAGTCCATTTTGATACCACGGAAACTAGAAATATGGATGTCCCTAGTTTCCCCCGTTGAACTATTTTGTGCGCCTCAAGAAACTCTTAAGACGGACCATATTTATATCGTCCAGATCTCCTATGTCCCTAAGGAAATAAGAGCCCAGCGTTGATCCCCGCTTGGTCGTCAGGGTAGGACAATTTCAGAGAAGATATTCTATGGACTCCTCCTCCTTTTTATCCCTACAGCTCCCGCAGAAGTCACTAATCGCAACCTTCAATCTCACTGCATCTTAGATTCCACAATTTATATATTTTCGTTAGTTTCGTTTAGAAAGACGGTAGTGGCTGCATCACTTGAACTAGAAGATCGGAATTTGGCACAAAAATATAACACTGCCAAATGCAAGTTAAGTTTAAAATTAGGCACAATCGGAGCAGTGGAAAAAAATCTACTGTACAATGACTGAACCCATCTCAATAAATGGAAATTTCTCAAATTTTATCGGAAACAAAACTAAAAAAAAAATATTAACTTATGGCATCTATCATTTTTTATGTTATATGTTCCGATGAATCCGAACATGTAGTTAGATGTTACCAGTTGTAGACCAGTAGACCAGATGTAGACCAGTTTCGAAATAAGCTACTTTTGTGTTTTTTGAGTTTTCAAAACAAGTGAGTTCGCTAAATTGCAATTAATTTTGAGCATGCTAAGGCAATTTTAAATTTATGTTTATGAATTTAAAAGTAATTAAATTTCCTATCAAAAGTAAGTGCAACATTTTTCAATCAAGCTATCATTTTACCAGCTATTTATTAAGTTTTCGGCGGTTTCGCATTAGTTTTACTAAAATTTCAGAAAATATCTTTTTTTTTTTTTTTGCTGTGAATTACGTCTTTAAGAAAAATATTTACCTCCAGTTTCTTTGTTGGACATTAAGGTATGATCTTTTGAGAAGAAAATAAGCCTTTGCCGATCAAAATTGGATTGAAAGTGAAAATTTTATAAGAACTTAAGTAAAAATACAGAAAATCTATTTTTTTTTTTAAATCAATGTTATGATTTATTAATTATCATACGGTTTAAGGTTGTTATTTTTAGGGAATTGCATTAAAATTGCAAAGAAAAGAAACTACTTTGATTGAAACTCCAATCTAAAAAAATAAACAGTAAGAAAGTCATAAAAAGTAAGAAGGGAGTGTTTCTGACACACTCACTTATCTGGCGAATGCTCTGTCTGTTACGCTACGATACACAGATATCGGAAATGGGCGGAATTAGTTCAGCAAAAAACAACTAAATTGAAATCAACTTGGCATAACCGACACTTTCAGTATTTCTTTCAACAATGGTAACTGTCATTCATTAACTAAACTGCAATGATGTAGTTTGGAGATACCGAAAATAGACATCCCAACTTACATACGAGTACTTATATACTGACCTAGTTATGGGCGTGGTCAATACTAAAAACTTACAAATTGACGTTCTTGACATTGTAAGCCGCACTCCGTGGCGGCGAACATATCAACTTCCGCTCTTTTGTCGCCTGCCCAACTTTCTATTTGCCCATTTTTTTTTTTTATTTCGAATATCCTCGGATAGGATTACCAAGACATTCTACGCCCAAACTGCGAAAATGACACTTTTTTAACATACCAACTTGGAGTAACACTTTTTAAGTGATTAAAGGATTTTTCTAACACTTCCTTTAGATAAAAGAGAAGGGCTTAAGAAAATCATAATTTTTCTCTTTTCCTTGTGTTTTAATTCAGAGCACTAACGGGTAAAGGGATTGGTTGAAGTCATTCCCCTGATTTGAGTTTCTGTACCGATTTTGTTTGCTGATTGTTCTCAGGCACTTTTTGAGAAAACAGCGATCACAGGTTGAGATCTTTAAAGTCTTTCAAATATATGATAAGTCTGTGATTCTAAATAGATTAAAATGATATTGAATTGGATCAAATTTTCGGTAAAATTCAAAGAAGTCAATAACACTTATTATTTTTATTAAAAAAAAGCATCGCATTCAATTATATATGCAAAATGGTTAACTCTACAACCAATGTAGTCAGAAATATCTTCATTCAAATGTTGTCGGGTGTCATTTAACGTAATAATAATGTTAAACTCGAATATAGCAATTACAGCCCACCGTAGGGCACTCCAAAACAATTTCGTAAATCTATAACAAAAGTCATGTTGTAAAATTCTAATGGATCTTCTTATGTCTCAAATGTTGTCTACATCCTGAATGTTCTTCTCGACATTTTCTAATTTAACACAATGAATGAACAGACGAATGAATGAATTGAAATGTTTAAAAGTTGTCTGTTCCGTTCATTGAAATGCCGGTATATTGGAAGGTTTATTTGTGAGTCCATTTCCGTGCATCTGTGTGTTCCGAGTGTCCGTTTGTTTGCATTAACTACTACAGACAACAATGCATACATATCCTTATATCCAGGACCATATCTCAGACAACGGCTGTTTTTACTGTCATTATCGTTAGCAACAATCAAGTCCAAGATGATGGTGGTGGTGATGATGACCATGATGATGAAGATGTTACATCTACTGCCCCAACCGGTTGTGCTAATGGTCATAATGACAATGACCCTTGTAATAGGGATAGCATTGTTACAGCTATTACGAAAGCTACAAAGGATGTCAGCAATAATCATCACTATCGTCATCGTTTTGCTGATGAAGTTTTGTGATTATTTTGTAATATTTCTATCAGTTTAAAGAACATAAATCTTTTTGGGGAAAATTAATTCATATGGCTCTCAGTGCGGAACTTTTTTTATATAGTTGATTTTCTTAGGACATAACTTAAAATTGTAAGGGAATAATACAAATTTAAAAATGTGCTAAAGCGTTATAATCCAACAAATATATTAAATTAGGTATGCAAACGTCATGAGCCAAGCTTATTCATGTGGTAAACATACCGCCTCGACAAAATAGTGATTTTGGTTTTGTGAATATGTATGATTTTGTGCCAAAGAATCGTCATATGTGGGAAATATTGGGTTTCTTCTTTCAGTCGAAGAAAACGGCAGCTGAAGCTGATCGAGAGCTTTAAACCGTTTACGAAGATGCTGCTTCAAGTTCAACAACGTGCCGAGATTGGTTCTATCACTATAAAGACGGTGATTTTAATCCTGATGACCGTTCGTCTGAAGGAAGACAAAAAACCCTTGAAGACACTGAATTGACGCCATTGCTTAATGGGAATCCATGTCAAACGCAGGTAGATCTTGCTCGAGTATTAGGAGTTACCCGCCAAGCAAGGAAGTCGGGTTCCTTATGAGTTGAAGCCAAGTGACGTTGAGCCTCGTTTTTTCGCTTGTGAACAACTGATTCAGCAACAAAAAAGGAAGAGTTTTCTCCATCGTATTGTAAAGGGTGTTGAAAACTGGATTCCCTACAGCATTGGGGCTACTCGGTCATGCTTCTACGTCGTCGCCTCGTCCAGATATTCACGTTGCGAAGGTTATGCTCTGTATTTGGTGGAGCCCCGTCTGTGTTATTAATTACAAGCTGTTGAGACCAAACGAAGCTATCACTGGGGATCGGTATCAACTTCAATTAATGCGATTGAGTCGAGCTCTGCATGAGACATGCCCAAAATAAGCGGAGAGGCACGAAAAAGTGATTCTTCAGCATGACAACGCTCGGCCTCACGTGGCCAAGCCCGTTAAAACCTACCTGGAAACGCTGAAATGGGAAGTCTTATCCCACCCGCCATATTCTCCAGATATTGCGAGGTCCGATTGCCACTTGTTCCGTTCGATGGCACCCAGTCTGGCTAACCAGCAGTTCCACTCCTACGGTGACATCAAGGAATGGCTAGATTCGTGGATAGTCTCAAAAGGTGAACAGTTTTACCGTCATGGAAATCGAGCTTTGCCAGAAAGATGGAAAAAAGTAGTAGCTAGCGATGGGCAATACTTTCAATGAATCATTCGTAAATAGGTTTTCTTAACAAATTGTATTTTTACAGAGGAAAACTGCGAGAACTTAGTTGCGTGCCTAATAGCTTGATGGAGAAATCAAGTGTTGATTGCGTAAGCTTGAGCCTTACTTGACGGCGAGAGTGAGAATGCTATAAAAAATGTGTCTACCAGTATAAATTATGGTATGAAATTTTCTTATTTATTCGTTTTAATGAAAATTTGGCAAAAGGGAACAGATTAAGATTAAACAACAATATCTACAAGTTAGTTTCCTCGAATTTGAAGGAATACTAATAAATAAGAGATATAGTCTAATAAAAGCTTCCAAATCTGGTGATCGGATTCGGTATTACAATTAGGTTCCGTTCTTAGGTTCCGTTCTTTGAAATTGAAAATAGAATGAGGGTAAAAACAATAAATGTTAGAATTTTTCCCAAATCTCAATATTGGGATGCAACAGAATTGTTTTTCTTAATACGCACGCAGTATAGAGGACAATCATAAATGGTTTCAGTTTCACACCAACGATAAATTACATTTTATTGAACGTGAAACAGTTTTGAAGAAAACTGCATAGGAGTGATTTACCCAACATTTTCCCCCTTGAATGACGTTTTGATCAATAAATTTTTGAAACATGTTCTTGCCAGTTTTTGTTCAGATTCATTCGTAATAACTATCCCAATCCCAATCCAATCTCAATCCCAATAGCTTATAGCTAGAAATTAATGGTGGTTATATTTCATCCAAATATTCTACAACTTGTTAAGCCACCTGTAAAACTTGATTTATCAATTACTGGTTCTATTAATTTCTTGAGGTCGGGAAACAGGACATCTAAATCTGGTGAATGTTATGTATGCATGGTTAAAGAAATTGAACAAATATTTGTTGATTTTGTCTATCGGAATCGACAATGCGTGAATTTGAGCATTATCTAGTGTATGGGGTCGTTTATCCTTTAAAATGTTGTTAATACGGCAAAAATGATTATCACCGTTGATTGTTAGCTCCTACGCGAAATTACTGCGTGAATTCAAAACGCAATCGTCATCATCTTCCCAGTACATTTCACGGTCTTCACCTCCTTTGAATCTAGTTCAAACTGATTCATTAATATTTAATGAATCGGTAGAAGTAGAAGTTCAGATAGATTACAACGGACTGTCTGCATTGGAGCAATGATTCATAGTGAAAAACATGTCGAGCTTTTATGTGCCCAATTGTTGACGTAAAAGCAAAGTCACTATGCCATGTGATATTTCTGGGTCTCAATAACATTGAGCGCATTCATTCATCGATCAATCAAAACTAGATTGTGTACTTTTCAAAATATTTTTGACATATCAGTTCAAAATGAAGGCTCCAAACAAGATGTGTCGTTTACATAATTTTACGCAGATATAAAAACAAGTTGGAGATGTGCTATGCACATTTCCCAGCAGAACTATAACTTTTTGGAAATTAAAACGTTCATACCGTATATGTACAATAATAAGGTATGCCCAACATTTTGTTTAAATTCTGAAAGATGCTGCTTACCAAAATGTATAGTGAAATCACACTACGACTCGCTTTTGGTCTATTTTTGCAAAACTTTGCAGTCGCCACATGCTGCAGGGGACTGAAAACTTTTTGATGTTATGAACATCATTCCCAATATAGACATTTTGCCGCTTATCGAACTTTTTGGTGGAGACATTTGATGCCGAGTCATGACCCAACAAAATATCATGTGATGTATTTTATAGAAGTTAATAGAATAACCGGTGTTGTCCGAAATTGGATTTGCGAAAGCAACCGGATGTGAGATAGAAAAAAGGTCCTCCATAAATAAACTACCAAAGTCAGTATCGTGGAAATTGGCAATAGAAGCCCCCTATGAAATTCAACTCCTAAACCCATTTTTATTTAAAGTGTACACTCACGCGTACGCAGTAGTAGCGGCCACTTGATAGTATGATGTATAATAGAAATCAAAATTTCGAATATTCGGACGGAATTACAATCCGAAAAAAGCTTGTCATTCCCCTAATCAGATATTTAATGAGATTTTTTTACTCTTAAAACTGTGGCTCCTAAAACTGGTCCTTTGCACACTGACACAAACTTATTTTAAAGTGTAAAGTGTAAAGTGATCATATAACATGTAGAGAAGTTGTCGCTCTAGACTTGCATGGAACTTAAGTGAATATTAAGTACATAATTAAGTCCTAGCCGTTTTTTTTTATAAAAATTCGATTTTATTATGAAAACATGTTTACAAATCATTCATTGAAAGTATTATCCATCGCTAGCTACAGCTTTTTCCCATCTTTCTGGCAAAGCTTGAATTCCGTCACGCTAAAACTGTTCATTTTTTAAGACTATCCACGATTCTAGCCATTCCTTGATGTCGTCATATGAATGGAACTGCTGGTCAGCCAGATATCTAATAAAAATTGCTGCTATTTAAGACATGATTTGAAACTCTGACATCTCAGCCATGGAATGGATTTTTCGGTCTTTTTAGCAAAATTTCTGAAAGTTTCTGTTATAGTCAAATCAAAGTCAAATCATTATTTTTTAAACTTTTAAGTTCGCTTTTCTCCACAATACGAAATAATACAGGGTGGGCCATATGAGTGTTGGCGACTTAATTCTTTAATTTCTCGGTAACGCGCGGCGCGGGGAGGCGGGGGGATATGTTGTTCGCTGCGCCGTTTCCTGGAAATTTAGTCGCCATGGAGCCGTACACGGGAGTGCAGCGTGCATTTTGTGTCCGAGCGTATTACGAAAACAATAAATCAGTGATTACTGCACGACGTTTGTATCGGCATGAACACGGTCTACACGATTTAAGTGAAGTTCCAAGCGCCAATGTGATACGAAAATGGATCAGAATGTTCGAAACAACCGGCTCAACAGTACCAATTACGGTTCGTGGTCGCCCAGTTTCCGCAAGATCAGCCGACATTGTGGAGCGTGTTCGTGTTTCAGTTCAGCGAAATCCGCAACAGTCAACACGCAAGAGAAGTCAGTCTTTGGATGTCAAAAGAACAACTTTACGACGAATTTTGGAACGTGATTTGCATTTGAAGGCTTATAAGATTCAGATAGTCCAAGAATTAAAACCCGATGATGCCAATAACCGACTTAACTTTGTCAATTTGATGCTACAGCGGTTCAACAATTTCAACAACGTGATTTTGAGTGATGAGGCCAATTTTCACCTTAATGGCCAAGTGAACAAGCAAAATTGTCGGTTCTGGTCCGAGACTAATCCCCGGCGCTTGCATGAACGTCCACTTCACAGCCCTAAGCTTGTCGTGTGGGCTGGGATAACGTCAACCGGTATTATTGGACCATACTTTTTTGAGGACGAAAGAGGGCATGGGATGACCAGCTTTGCAAGAACTTCAAGGCAATACCTCGAGGATATGGTTTCAACAGGATGGGGCCACATGTCATACGGCTAGGGTATCCATAGGGCTGCTGAAAAATGTTTTTCCTGGAAAACTCATTTCGATTATTTTCTATGGGGCTACCTCAAATCGAGGTCTACGAGAATAATCCGACCAATTTAGAGCAGTTGAAGAGGAACATTATTCAGGAAAGTAACAAAATACCGAGAACAACTTTTCAAAGAGTTTTCCAAAATTTGCGACTTCGGTTCCAAGAGTGTCAAGCAGCCAAGGGAAGCCATTTGGACAACATTATTTTTAAGTCTTAAAAATTCCCATGCTTCTACTTTTTAAAAATACAAATATATTTTTTTTATGTTTCGTAGTTTTTTTTTAATTGTATATTGAATCAGCACTGATTCCGATTAGAAACCTACACATGCAATTCCTTAAGAAAAATTTATATGATTATGTGAATAATGAGTCATTTGGAAATATTGCGCCATAATGTAAAAAATTTTCAATCGAAGATTTTTAAGGACATTTTTTCGAATTTAAGATTTTTATTCGTTTCCACCAGGCGTATAGTGCAGTTGAAGCTTTGTATATGGAGAGGTAACTTTAATTAAGCGGAAGAGCTGGCTGAAACGAAAATGATTTCTTTAGGTTGAAATGTGCTGTATTAGGGATGTATATGCATACTCCCGGTAGTGCGGTAAGATACCTAATCGTTCGGAGCTTTATCCTCTATTCTTTAATACTGTTGAGTTTTACCTCGTTTTTAATATTAGTATATTTTCAAAAAAAAGTACACCTCCCACCCCTCCTACAACCTCCTTAGCAAACGAAAGGACATAACTAAGAAATTGAAATACTATTTTCTTTAAATCGTCTTATTAAATTGTTTATGTAAATATTTTGTCCCTTTATTAATAATCCCTTTTTCCACCAGAGTGGAGATTATTCGCAAAATAAAACCTAACCAGACAACAGCAGCAAAAAACGAAAAAAGAAGAAACTGCAAAAGAATGTCACAGGGAGAAAACGGACAAATAAAACCAAAACTGACTAATAATCTTAAAAACCAAATAAAAATATTTAATGTCTAGTCGTGTGGCCTTTTTGATTCAGTACCTTCCTCAACAGAGATTCCGCACAACCCACACAAAATAGAGCAGAGCAAAATAGAAAACCAACAAGAAAAACACGTAAAAGCAATTTTTAGTGTTGAATAGAAATAACAGTGGAAAAAATTCCCAGACATCCCCTACAGGAGAAAAAAATGGAAGCATACATGCTGGGTTAAAAATAAATGAAAAGAAACTAGGAAAAAGGAATTCTATTTTCTGTGAGGGGGAGAACAGACGGACGTTAACATTAAGCCACACAACGGACATGCGAGACACTCAACTTTATTTATAATCCATTCAAAATCACACAAACTCTCGCTTAACTACGTTGGCTGTGAAACTATCCCAGTGGGTGTGATTTGAAAATGTCTGAAATATTCCACTTTCTAAATATGAATCGTGTGTTGAACACCTACAGTCTACTTCTTCTTCCCCTCTCTTTCTGTCACCATTTCCCCAACAGTTATTAAATTCTTTTACAATTTATAAGATGAACATTTTTTTACAAATATTTTACTTCTTCCATGTTCTCTTGCAGTTCTACGCGATGAATTTCGCATTGAACCCCAAAATACCCGGATCGCTCAAGGTGACACCGCTCTGCTGGAATGTGCTGCCCCTCGTGGTGTGCCCGAACCGATGGTTATATGGAAAAAAGGTGGCCAACTACTCGATATGGAGACAACGAAGCGTATACGCATTGTCGATGGGGGCAATTTAGCCATTCAGGATGCCCGTCAAAGTGATGAGGGTCAATATCAGTGCATAGCCAAGAATCCAGTGGGTATAAGGGAATCTGCCATAGCGACTTTGAAAGTTCATGGTGAGTGTTCAGGGAACCTTAACAGGAGTATATGAGTATATTTTTTATAACCAGACAAAACAATAATATAAAGTGTGATAATTGATTTGGGAATAAAACATTTGTCACACACCTCAAAGCACAGTATGAGGTCAATAAATTTTAATGATTTTAAGGAAATGAAAACTTAAAGCGTAAAACACTTAAAGTCAAATATTTTTGGTACCTAAACAACTTGCCAGCTTAAAGCGTTTTGTCAAACTAACCCTACGGTCCATAACCGGATACCCGGGTACTTTTTTTGAATTTTAAAGTGCTGCTGTTCCTTTATTATTGAAGATATCAATATGAAACTCCGGATCATCAGAGATTTTGGCTTAGAGACTAGAAAAAAGTTTATCAAATTTAGTTAAATATATTAACTAAAAAATGAGTTTAATGTTTTTGCATACAGGGGTCCATGACCAGGGTACCGGTGTACCTTAGTGCAAATTACCTTATATTTCAAAGAAAAAACGTTTGTTTTATTTTTATTTTAATTCAAAATGTTTATTGATGTGTAAAAAAAAGAACAGTAATTGTTTTTTAGTTAAATTATTTATATTTTATTCATTTTAACTTATTTCTAATATTTGATGTCTTATGTTGAGTCATTGTTGAAACATGGAAAACATTTTGATATTGTTTGAGTACGTTGATCGCAAACTGGTTTCTTGCAAACGTTGCAGACTTTTCTCGTCTTTCTTCTCCTGTTGTCTGGCAAAGAAGCTCACAAATAGGAGCATCCTGTTATTGGCTTCCTGCCATCAGTAGAAGCAGCCATAGAACTAGATGGTTGCTCGGTATAGGTTACCGTCTCCACTGGTCTTCCCAAAAAGCTCTCAATTGCTGATTTGGTGGAAAAATGGCGCTTTACTTGGCGATTGGCTACTCTTTCTTCTGTTATTGGCGCACACAAATCTTCAGCAAGTTTACGCAAAAAGCATTTTCTCCGTGTTGTTTGATATAGAACAGTTCTGTAATAATCATAATATATAGTGTAGGCCGCGAAAGCACTAACTTCGAGCATATTGTACAAAATCCACCTTTTTGTGTGTCTCTGTGTGGCATAATCCTCAAGCGTCTGGTCCATAACATCCACGCCACCTTTCGTTTTGTTGTAAAAATTGATAATTTCTGGTTTGCCGTTTTCCTCTACAGTTGCATCATCATGCAGAGTCGACAACAATATTACGGAATTTGTTTTCCTCTGTTTGTATGAAACCATAGTCACTTTCTCGTGGAAACCAAATTTGCCTGTCCCAACGGTCCAACTCTTATCGTCTTTCATTTCTGTGGGTATATAGGCTTTGTTTCGCCGCAGTATTCCAACAATGTTAAGTTTGACGGATATCAGCTGCTTTGCCAGTGGCAGCGTCGTAAAAGAAATTATCCATAATGATATTACGTCCGCTATTGTGGTATGGCCTAGCCAAATCTCTGACTATTCTTTCGCCTACACCGATTTCGCGACCACAGTCTTGTTTGCCAGCATATATTTGGCCATGAAGAGGATATGAATTTTTAGCATCACATATCGACCATACCTTGAACGCGTATTTTCTATGGAATATACTGGGTCAATTTTGTTCTGCCGCGGTACGGATATAATTGTTCGTCGATTGTTAAACTTTCTGTAGGCACATAATATTTTGCGAGATTGGCGTTCAACATTATCCAAATATCTCGTATTGAAACAGCATTGAAGCCAATTTTATCTTACAAACATGAAATTTGTACAGTTGAGTTGTAAAAACTAAGCGTTTCTAATAATCTGCGTATATAAACGAAAAAACTTCACTACGGTACCCGGGTACCCTGGTTATGGACTGCCGTTAGTCCAGTTGGTTATGGACCGTAGGGCTAAACAATTGTCTGAGTAATTTTGTAAACAATTTCATATCTTACAGCATAAAAGTAAGGAAATAAATCATATGTTGCTATACCAAAAGCGTTGTATTTTCTTTGCCCATATTTTTGCTTTGTGTAAGTCCGAATATGTAGATTTTCTTAAATCGATTTTAGAGAATATTAAATCCAAAACTATGTATTTCTAAGCTGATACAATTTGCTAAAGAAAACCTCATTTATTGTTCAGAACTCTTACAGAAACTGTGTTGTAAATGAATAAACTTTTTTGTCGGAATCAATGTGGGATAAATTGTATTAATTTAAAATTTATAAACCTGAAACGACATTGAAATGCACACAATAATACCTATAGTCGCAAAATATTCACATATATTTTTAACGTTTGAAAATTATTCGATAGTTTTTCAAATATATTTGCCAATATCGGAGTTTTATGTACAATTGTGTTCAAAGAGTAAAACTGCTTCTTATTAAAAAAGAACAATTTTTTCTCCCAAATCTATTTCATCGCCTTCAAAATATTCCTCCTGAACACGATGAACTTACGCCAATGTTGTCATCAATTCTCGAAGCTTATCAAATGGCCACGTTCATATATGGCATTCAAAGCGATCTGCGATTCATGTTGATTCTCTTCAATCAACTCAAATACCTAGTCCTGCCATATGTTCTGTTACAAATATAAAACGCGATAAAAAAAGCCAATATTCATATTGTATTCAAAATTATTTCATTTATTAGAAGACAATATTGGTTATTAAAAAAAATTTTATTCACTCGAAATGGCCGCCTTTTGCTTTAACACAAGCTTTCAAACGGTGTGGCCATTGGGCTATAGCCGCACGTACGATTTCCATGGAGATCGAGGACGCTGCTCTGGTTAATGCTGTTTTAAGGCTTCCCAAATTTCTGTGGGGAGTCTTGCAAGCCATATTCTCCAATTCTGACCACAAAGCATAATCCAGTGGATTCAGATCTGAACTCCATGCTGGCCAATCTTCTGCTGCTATAAAGCCAGGAATGTTGACTCTGAGCCACTCCTGCGTGGTTTTAGCTTTGTGCGTAGGAGCAGAGTCCTGTTGGAAGATCCATCTACGTCCATTGAAAAGGGTATTGGTCAAACCCTTCACAACACCCTCTAACACATCTTTTTGGTAAACCTTTGCACCAGTTTTTACGCCCTTTTCACAGAAATGGAGGGATGTGACACCATGGTGGGAGACCCCCACCAAACCATTACGGAAGAGAGATGATGGCCACGTTGAACCATTGGAACAACTTTTTTCGCTTCCTTAGATGAAGTGGCATAAATCTTCTCATTTTATTTGTAGAAAGCTTCTTCCACGGTAAAAATTTTCTCATCGGTAAACAGAATGTTTTCATGGCCATTGTCCGCGTGCTGAGGAGTTAGAAGATGCCCCGTGGACCGACAATAGGCTTTCATATGCAGGTCATCCCGAATGAATAGACATGGATCTGGTTGATATATCCAATTCCTTGGACATGATTTTCTGCTTTCTAAGGGGATTTCTCCGAATTCTTTCACGCACTGCCTTTACTACCGCACTCGTACGGACAACGCGCGGACGACCACTTTTTGGCCTGTCTTCTACTCCAGACAATTCGCCGAAGCGAGCAATAGCACGATAAACGAACATTCTTGATATTCCGAGTGGTTTTAGCAACTCGAAAATTTGGCCAGCACTCTTTCCGCACTTAGGCAACGCTATTCCGCCGACACGATTCTTTTTAACGCCCCACTCCATGTTAGTAGATTGCAAACTGAAACTAATCTGACTAGTATTCTTCACTAATCAGTACATGTGTTCTGAAAAAAAAAAATAACGGTTCTATTCCCGCAAGAAGTTTTGAACGATAAGCGCTGGAAATTGTGTAACAGAACATATGGCAGGACTATGTAGATATCCGCATAGCAGATTTTTGAGAAGGGCAAATACTTGGAAAACATCGAATCTTTTTGGCGAAGAATTCAGGAAACCCTAATGTAATGTGAGGCCATGACTTACCGTGGTGCAAAAATCACGATATTTCTGGCCACAGATCCGGGCTCATCCCGCGAATATCTTCTCCTAGAAGACACATGGTACTTAAATAATATTTCTTGTTAATAATTACAATGAAACTGTCAGCATAATCTTGTATTTTTAAACGACTTTGGTATGATATTTTCCGTTTTGTTACGAAATACTCGTTCATACTAAAATACTAAAACAAGAAATACTAAAATACATACTTGGAGGTGCGTTAAAAAAAGGTGAATTTTAAAATTTCGCGGGCTACGTACATTTTATTTATTTGTTCATCATACAGTAATACTAAGCCTTTAAGGCTAAAAACACTTATATTACTCTGAATAAAATTCTGAATAGATATATAAGGAAAACAAACTGTACATCATGAATAAATATATGTTCATATATGCGTTGATCCCATCCATAATTTCTTTATAAAGATACTAAAAAAAAGGATATTATATGTAAAAATGCAAGTCCTTATTAGCAGCAAGCGCATAAAAAGCTTAAGAAAAAGTTAAATTTGACTTTATGTCAAGGAGAAAAACCGCAGGATCCTTAATCGAAATGCTCTATAAGTATAAGAGAATATGCGTAATTCATTGGGCAAATTATTCCAGCATCGAGCGATTCTGACAACAAATGACTTTTCATATACCGAACTGAATATTCCCGGAATAATAATCTGAGGGTTTCTCCTTGAACGCGAAAAATTGAAAAACCTACATATTGGGGCAGGCACTACTAAACGTTTTATAAAAAAGAAGTAAGTTCTGAAAGCGAATACAATCATTGAATGAAGTTCCTAATACCATCCTAACTTGTTCAGAAATATGTTCACGTCTACGAATATTGTATAGGTATATAAACCTGGTGATTCAGTTCATTACTTTTTTCAACTTTCCAAGATTTCTGGAAATCGTTCCAGATACCACCTCAATTCCGTACAAAATGTGCGAAATAAGAATGGCCCAAGCTAGCTTAAATTTCGACTTTCGATTATTATTTTTTTTTTTTATGTTGTTGCACTCGTCTCGAAGATATGTTGACGGTTTTATCCACATAACATGTTTAGATTGTTTGTGAGAGGCATAAATAAGACAAGTGTTTTGCGTGTTCGACGATTTTCTGCTATCGAAAAAAATGAATGAAAGAAGTTGCATCAAATGTTGTGTAAAAAATGAAACTAAGCGCTCAAAACCACTTGAAATGTTGACAGTGGCATACGGTGGGAGTACTCTGAGTCAACAAAATGTTTACAAGTGGTACACGTTTTCCAGAGAAGGTTGAGAAGATGTGAATGACGACGCTCGCTCTGGACGCCCCAGCACATCAACAACCGATGAAAATGTTGAGAAAGTGAAGAAAATTGTCATGGAGAATCGTCGCGACAACAATTAGAGAAGTTGCTGAGGATGTCGGCATACCGGTTGGCTCATGCCATGCAATCTTTTCACAAGTTTTGGGCAAAAAGCGTGTGGCAGCGGAGTTCGTCCTAAAATTGCTGAATTTTGCCCAAAAAAAAACGTCGCATGAGCATCGCTCAGGAATTGTTGAATGGCGTCAACAGTGATCCAGATTTGGTTAAAAGGGTCATAACTGGTGACGAGTCATGGGTATATGGTTATGACATCGAAATCAAAGCCCAATTGTCCCAATGGAAGAGTCTACGAGAGCGAAGACAAAAAAAAAACGCTAAATTCGATCAAATGTCAAGGTTTTGCTCACTGGTCAAAATTGCCGATATCCTCAACTACTTTTCTAATTGTGATTCGATGATTCTCCATAACAATGTTTTTCGCCTTCTCAACATGTTCATCGGTTGTTGATGTGCTGGGGCGTCCAGAGCGAGCGTCGTCATTCGCATCTTCTCGACCTTCTGTGGAAAGCTTGTACCACTTGTAAACATTTTTTTTTTTTTTTTTTTTTTTGACTCAGAGTACTCTCACCGTATGCCACTATCAACTTTTCAAGTGTTTTTGAACACTTAATTTGATTTTTTTACACAAAATTTTAAGCAAATTTTTGATCCATTTTTTTCGATAGCAGAAAATTGCCGAACACGCAAAACATTTGTCTTATTTATGCTTCTGACAAACAAACTAAACATGCTATATAGATAAAACCTTCAACATATCTTCGAAAGGAATGTACCAACATAAAAAAAAAATAATAATCGAAAGTCGAATTTACGTAGACCGCGAAATTTGAAAATTCGCCTTAATTTTTGAATACACATCGTACTCTTATTCTCCTATTGTTTATTTGTTATTATCGGTACAAGAAACTAAATTAAGAAAACTAAGAACTATTTTTGGCTTATGTTAATTTGCTAGATATATGATGAAATACGATTTTTCTGATATGCGATGGTTTATTTTATTCCCTTAGCCATAATGGAGTTTTGTGAGGAAATCATGAAATGTACTACCAAATAGATTTAAAAGTCAACCCATACTTGTATGTAATTCGTATACGGACAAATGGTATAAAAGCTTTCCCGATAATAGCAAGTTATTTCGCCTCTTAAATCTGTTTTTGCAGACAAAACTTTTTTATTTTACGACCTACAATAATTCACACCATCTACAGTGTCTAGAAAATCACAATTTATTGACACCATACTGTGCCAGCATAATCAAACGAGTAAAATATGTAATACCTTTATTTCCTGTTTCCGCTGTGATAACATCCTGTTTTACAAACAAATTATATATTCGTATATTCGTTTTTATTTTCTCATCATCTTTTCCATTTTGTCTCTCCACTTTTTTTTTGTATTTTATTACACAGTCAAACCATTTATAATACGTGGCCCCCATGATCAAACGGTTTTGGAAGGTTCATCAGTGACATTCCCGTGTCGTGTTGGCGGTGATCCAATGCCTGATGTTTTATGGTTGCGCACAGCTTCTGGCGGCAATATGCCATTAGGTAAGTTTTACAACATGTATTGATGGGGTACACTGTACCTGCCCGCTCTCGGTGGGGGAGGTGGCAAGAACAGTTATAGCTTCTGGTACTTCGACTACAGATGCTTCTTCATCTTTGGTTATTTAGGTTAAGTGCTGTGATGTATTACAATCGATTTGTTTCTGCAACACTGGCAACAACGTTGGTGGTACTTCTCGTATCAGAGAACCAGCATCACGAGTCACAATATCATCAGGTATTAACCTGTGAGAATGTATGAGAGGTATTAGAGTAAAAGAGTGTGTGTGTTTCTGTGTTAGTGGCAACATCTCTTCTAACATGTCGATGTGATGTGGTAAGCTCGGTGGCAAATGTATGCGTTAGCTGGTGAATGTGGGTGACGTAGAGTTATTGGTGTGATATCGTGTGCAACGTCGCAGATAGAGTTAAAATGTTGAGGAAACTACAAAATAATTTTGTATGTGATTTATGGCAAAGTTTGTGAGAGTGTGTGTGCAAGTCCTATATTGCCATCAGACTGCTTGGTGCCACATACACTCAGCCACATTTGTAGATAAATGACTTCAACATTTAAAAATGGATTACACATTTGTGAAATGTGGCAATAACGTTTTGAGTTGGGTAAAGAAGTAAATACGAACTGCATCACAGCTACGTGTATGAAAATTGATAGATAATAACACATGCATACAGAAAGTTGCATAGTTGATGATGATGTTGCAGCCACAGGTTATAAAATTTATAGAAATTTTATTAAAAGTTTGTAGAGCATGAAGAGCATAATTTAATAAATATGCCTAACAGAGCGTATGAAGGTGAAGGAGAGGGTTTATACTCGTACGATGCTTTTCAGAACATAATTTCATATTAGCATAGCACCATATTGTTAAAGTATTGAACAACTAAAGAACTGAAATATTATTGGGTTGAATGACTGAAGAGTAGAAGCTTCGAATGACAGAGCTATTGCAAAAGCAAACAAACACAAATTACTTGTTTTGAAATGTTGAAACCAATCGCTGACCACCTCGACAACGTTTTATACTTTACATAGGGTGATTTTTTAAGATTTAAGTTTTTCAGCTTGGCAGCACTGGTTGGTGGTAATGGCGTCCAAACGTCATCTGTCAAAGTGAAAAGTGTACAGTATGCCATTTCATCATGGAATGACGAATGACCTACCAAAACATCAAATTTTTTTGTGAATGGGCCTTACAAAAGCTCAATGAAAATCCACTGTTTTATCGAAAAATTGTGTTCAGCGATGAGGTTCATTTCTTGTTGATCGGATATGTAAACAAGCAAACCTGTCACATCTGGAGTAATGAACAGCCACATGTCATCCATAAATTACCTATGCATCCCGAAAAAAACGACAGTCTGATGAGGTTTACGAGCTGGTGGCATCATCGGTCCACTTTTCTTCAAAGACGACCGTGGAAGAAACGTCACCGTCAACGTCGAACGATATCGAGCCGGGATACGCGATTTTTTTTTTTGCCTCAATTGGCTGAGTTAAACTTGATTGACATGTGGTTTCATCAGGACGGAGCAACATGCCACACTGCTCGTGAAGCAATGGTTATGTTGAGGGATGAATTTGGTGATCGGCTTATCTCTCGATTTGGCCCTGTAAGTGGCCCCCAAGATCTTGCGATTTAACGCCTCTTATTTCTTGTGGGGTTATGTCAAGTCGTTAGTCTATGTGGACAAGCCGAATACTATTGAAGCCTTACAGGATAACATAACACACGTTATTTGTGGAATACAGGCCGAAATGCTCGAAAAAGTGACGAAAAATTTTGCCTTCCGAATGAACATTTTGAGACGGAGCCGCGGACAACATTTACATGAAATTATTTTAAAAAATTAAATGTCAAAGACCAATTTATCGATTCCAGTAAAATATTTTAATATATGATGCAAATTTGAGT
Organism: Philornis downsi; assembly: GCA_019455685.1. Taxonomy (NCBI): domain Eukaryota; kingdom Metazoa; phylum Arthropoda; class Insecta; order Diptera; family Muscidae; genus Philornis; species Philornis downsi. The sequence continues at coordinate 381,078 of JAHXMU010000084.1, forward strand.
GTTTTATTCGATTTTTGAAAAAAACTACGATTAAAAAATCACCCTATACTTTGTAGAATACGGAAACTTCATCATGAGTAGTAGTGAGCTTAGAATAATTTATCATTTTCTATTCAGCATAATTGGATTATCTGCTATATTAGCCAATATTACTTGATACAATGCCGATAACCTGTCTTGATGGATCCACGCGGTGTTACAAACGAGTAGACATTTATTTTGTCGAAACAAATTACTTAGTTTACTCCTAGTATGTTGCCAAAACAAATTTTTCAGACTCCTTCGCAATGTTTGTGAAGGCTGCAGTAACAACTCCCAGTTTTTAATTAATGATATCTCTGTCACCAGCGTATGCCCATAACATGTAAATCTTACTGGAGGTATTTACAGCAGCTTTCCATTATATTCAAAAGCCTGCTTAATAAGTAATATGATAGGCTGTCAATCTGTTTAAAACCTCCTTTGGCATAAAATAACTTTTCAATATCTTTGCCTATATTAGCTGAAGACTTTGTCTCGGTCAGTGTCATTTCACAAAGACTTAAAAGCTAAGTCGACCATTTATGGACTAAAATATTCGTAACGGAAGGAATTCACTTAAGATTTTGGTACCATTTTTAATGCAGTTTTTATAAAATCTGAAGTAAAGTTCATAATTTTGATACGATTGTGTTTTTAGGGACTTATCAAAAAGACGCTGACCTCGAATTTTAATTTTCTTAACCCCGCCTCAAAGGCCGTCTGACCTATTGAATGTAAATAGAAATGAAAACCTAAAATATTCGAAAATGTATAGCAGAAATTCTCAACTATTTTGGGCAAATCCGTGCTCTACGATATTAATATTATTATATATAATTTAATTTAATTATTAAGTTTGTTTTTGATTGTTAATTAGCTGAATGTTGAGTAGGTCTGAGTTGAAAGAAATGAAATTTTATAGTGTGATACTGAGGTATTTTACATAATAATGATGGCTTAATCCAATACTCTGGAACTTTGGAATTTCAACCTAGAAACAAATCTCAACGTTTTTTTTTTCATCAATCAAATCAAATTTTCCAGGAATGAAATACTATGGTAGATATTTAAATAAACTCAAATTGGTTTTTGTGTTACCAAACCAACTCAAATAAAAACGAAATCTCAAATATAGAATTTATTTTCAAATTATAGTAGAATCCCTTTACGACACATTGGAAAAGATGTGTCGAAATCACTACAAATTGCCTTCACATGGCCTTACATAACACTAATGCTTTCGTTTGTATCATTTTAAAATTCAACACAAAATGTTTGTATAGAAACCCCTGATGAGCCTATTTTGGGGAAGATCCAGCTCTCTAATGACCATTAATAATACGCAAATATGTCGGGTAATTTAATTTCAGTTCGGAGCATCAACAAAATTTGTTTTGAAAGCAATTAATTTCAATATAGCAGTTTTAATGCTTTACCTTCTGGAAACCATTTACATCCACCATTATAGCTATCAACTAACCACTGACTTATATCTTCCAGATCGCGTTAGTGTCCTTGAGGATCGCAGCCTACGTTTGGAGCGTGTAACCGTGGCCGATGAAGGTGAATATAGCTGTGAGGCGGATAATGTGGTGGGAGCCATCTCTGCCATGGGCACTCTAACGGTTTATGGTAAGTTTATCCATACAAATCCTCTTCTTTTTCTGTATTTAGTTTGGTATCTTAAACGCTAGTTTTCCCTTCTATCGCTTCTATCGATTTATAGCTCCTCCAAAATTTATACAACGTCCCACTAGTAAATCCGTAGAATTGGGCGCTGACACCTCATTTGAATGTCGTGCCTCTGGCAATCCCCGTCCCACCATCTTCTGGACCATTAAGAACAATAGAACCATTATCTTTCCCGGTGCACCTCCGCTAGATCGTTTCCAATCCATTAACACAGAAGAGGGTCATTCCATACTAACGTTGACCAAATTCCAACGTAGTGACAGAGATTTGGTCATTGTGTGTAATGCCATGAATGAGGTGGCCACCATAACCACAAGAGCGCAATTAACTCTAGACTCACAGGAAGACAGACCGCCGCCCATCATTATTATGGGACCAGTTAATCAAACGCTGCCCGTCAAAAGTCTTGCCACGTTGCACTGCAAGGCGATTGGTTTGCCCAACCCCACCATCTCGTGGTATCGAGATGGCATACCCGTCCATCCGACGGCAAAAGTTAATTTGACCACTGCAGGTGATTTAATAATTTCCGATTTAGATAGACAACAGGATCAAGGCCTGTACACTTGTGTGGCCAGCAGCCGCACGGGCAAGAGTACGTGGAGTGGCTTCCTGCGCATCGAGGTGCCAACGAATCCCAATATCAAATTCTACCGGGCGCCAGAACAAAGCAAGTGTCCTTCGGCACCCGGCCAGCCCAAAATATTAAACGCCAGTGCCGATGCCTTAACCATTGTATGGCCAACAAGTGATAAGCCAGGAGCATCGCCACTCCTGGGCTACTCGGTGGAAATGTATTCGACGAATAAAAGTAAAACATGGATACCCATTGCATCACGCTTGACTGAGCCCATTTTCACAGTTGATGGATTGACAAATGGAGCGGCATACATGTTTATTGTGAGAGCTGAGAATGCTCTCGGTTTCTCACCTCCCTCGCCCATCTCCGAGCCCATTACAGCCGGTCAATTGGTTAGCCGGGGCGGCCATCGAGGTTCCGGTGGGGGCAATGAAGATCTGATGTTTGCTGAGGTGGAAACTTTGTTGCAAACAAACGATGTCGTTGAGTTACTCGAAGCCAATGCCTCCGATTCGACCAGCGTCCGTTTGGCTTGGGACATTGACAGTGGCCAATACATCGAAGGTTTCTACATCTATGCCAGAGAAGTGCACTCGGCCGAATACAAAATGATGACCGTATTGAATGCCGGCAATGGTGCCAGTGCCTGCACAGTAAATGGGCTGGCCAAGGCGAGCCACTATGAGTTTTTTCTTGTGCCATTTTACAAGAGCGTTGTAGGGAAACCATCAAATGCCAAACATTGTGCGACATTGGAAGATGGTAAGTAAAGGAGAGAAGAAGAGAAGATGAAGGCGAATAGTATGTGATGGTTGCAAAAAGTATGAGAAGGGAAAGAGAATTGATGGCAAGACATGCAAAGACATCTACTGTAGAAATGTTGTGGCATAACCGCAAAGTAGATTAGAGTAGTAGATTTCATCACAATGTTCATGCACAAGTATTTTAGTAGAGATATTTTTGTGCAACATCTTTAGATTGAATGACACTTTTTGTAGAATATGGAAAATTCATTATGAGTAGTGAGCTTTAAATAATTTACCACTTTCTATTCAACATAATTGAATTATCTAACTATATTAACCGGATAAAATTAGGATGAGACAATTTTCAATGAATTTGTCAAATAACATAAAAAATGGCGATAGATTTAAATAATAATGATAACACTAACATTTGTTTGTCATGAGAAAAAAGGGCAAATTTTAAACCGGGTATTCTAATATTTATAGGATTGAACATATTTTTAATTAATGATATCTATGTCACTATCGTATGCCCATAACATGTAAATCTTACTGGAGGTATTTACAGCAGCTTTCCTTATATTCAAAAGCCTGCTTAATAAGTAATAAGATAGGCGGCCGCCTTGTCTAAAACCTCTTTGGATATGAAATGACTTGCCAATATTTTTGCCTATCTTAGCTGAAGGCTTTGTCTCGGTCGATGACATTTCACAAAGACTTAAAAGCTAACTCGACCATTTATCTTAAATAAGGCTGCGGGTGGACTAAAATATTCGTAATGGAAGGAATTCACTTAAGATTTTGGATTCATTTTTAATGCAGTTTTATAAAATCTGAAGTAAAGTTCATAATTTCGGTACGATTAATGCTGACCTGGAATTTTAATTTTCTTAACCCATTGAAATGAAGCCTTTTATTCTATTGAATTTAAATAGAAGTAAAAACTAAAAGTATTCAAAAATGTGTAGCAGAAATATTATTTTCTGTGAATTTGCAAAACGAAAGCAGCAGTTCGTTAGGCAAGTGGACGCCCTCTAATCATATATTGTGTGTCGGTATACCCCGATTCTCTATTGAAAATGTGTATTTTGTAGTATTTTTTAATAACTACGTCAAGAATTGCCCCTGGACCTTAGAAAGTTTTTTAGCTGGAACATTCGTTTTTGTGAAATACCTACAAGTGTAGTTTTTAATCAATTAATAAATGGTACAAATACTAAAAACCCACTGACAATGTTCATTATTCCAAAACCGACCTTATATAGACATTACTTTCAACCGATGTCACCCAGTTGTACCAGCTACGGTCCATGGTATAAAGGCCATTATACTTATCAGACATACTCTAATCATACACAGTATTAATCGATTTTGCCCCATTTTTTCAGTAAAAATGGGTATGTTGTAGTATTTTTCAATAACAAAGGACACAATTAGAAGTGTTTTTTAATAAATATATATGAGCTGAGATGGTAATTTTCAGTATCTTTATCATCTTTTATCATGCACTTATCTTTATCATTATCTTTTAAATAACGAAAAAATGGTAAAACTTAAAAAAAAGTGCTAAAAATGTTTCATTTTCCGAGAGATGGGTTCAGTCCTTGGAGGCAAATTTCTTGTTTTTGATTTGCCAATTTCGAACTTAAACTGGTAATTAACTATTTAAGCAAAATGTCAGCCTTCTAGATGAATCGCTTTGACATCTACCGCACTTGCAACAAACGGACGGGGCCGATTAGGCGGCTCTTTGGCATAGCCCGATGTTTCAAAAAAAGTCACAAAATGAATATATCCTATGATAGTTGGTATAACACTCAGTAAGCCCCGCTTTGCCCAGGGATATTAAATATATCACAATTTTATCTTAAAAGATGTACGCATATGTAGAAGAACGGTTCTCCATCTTGGAGACAGGGATACGAAATTAGAAATAGGCCTGTGGCATCATGGAAGCCACTAGCAAATAATATCAAAGTTATTATTGTTCTCGCTTACAAATACTTTAAAGTTCCCAACACATGAACTTCTGCGAAACGAGGGAGCAATGACATTACCATAATCTGTGAAAAATTGTAATTAAGAATCTTTGACCAAGCAGCCATGATGGCCGGGGTAGCCTAGGCGACATCACTAAAGAATTATCTTTTCAATGAAGAAATGCGTCCTGTGCAGATCCCACGATTCAATTTCCGCCTCATCAAAGAGTTTTTACAGACTATCGACACATTAATTACCGAGACGAGAACCCGCTCACATTAATAATCTTAACAGAGAAAGTCTGTGACAAACTTCAAAATAACGAAACAAGTGGACAAGCACAAAGTTGGAGAGGCTTCGGTCGGTCTATTACTAATATACCCACTACCATGGATACGATCATATGCAGTGTGGACGACGTAATGTGTTATCGTTAGATAAGCGTCAAAGCGTCAAAAACGTCTTCTTCCAAAACACGATATATCGGCTTATGGGGTTCTTCATTTTTCAGTTTCGAAAGTAAAGTTAATTAAAACACATTTAAAGCTATGATTTTGACCAAACTTTTACTTCACATTTACTTACATTTACTTACTTTACTTCACTTAATGCTTGGAACTTGTCATTATGTACGAAATGCAATGTCAGTTAAATGACTGCCTCTAGACTGGTTGCAGCGGCGCATCCTTCTGTGGTTCCTCCAGCGCCATTTTCGAAAAAATACGGCCCAATGATACCTCCAGACCATAATGCGCACCAAACAGTCACTTTTTCTGAATGCAATGGCTTCTCCATAATCACTTCCGGGTTTTCCGATCCCTATATAAGACAATTTTACGTGCTGACGTAACCACCTGGTAAGAAATGAGCTTCATAGCTAAGGACAATTTTGTTCGTAAAATCGGCTTTGAAAGTCTATTATTGTAGCACCCAGTCAGCACATCTACGGCGTTGTGATGGTCAGTCAACTTTAATTGTTGCGAGAATTTTGTTCTATATGGATGGAGGTGAAAATACAAATGCAAAATACGCCATAATGAGCCGTAAGATAGGCCCATATGCTGAGAACGTCGTGGAATCGACAAATTCAGATTATCCGCCACACTTTCACTAACAGAAGCGATATTTTCGGCAGTGCGTATATTGTGATAATGGACAGTCCTGACCGCATCTGTAACGCTTCCAGTCTCTTAAAATTTCTTTATAATCTTGTCAATTTATTGCGAAAATGGCAAACATTTTACAAAATAAATAACACTTTAAATTACAGGTATTTAACAGCTGACAGCCTTGCCAGATCGGCGGTTTTGAAACTATTAAATGGGAAGTCCTATATATGACATAACAACGCATTTAAGGAGACGATTTGAAATATACATATACAGAAACCAACAAAAAAAATGCGATAAATTTGGGGTCACAATAATGCTCCAAAAGAGTCAACTGTAAAGAGATTATGAATAAATTTGCCAAAACTGGGTCTGTTAGTGATGTAAAGACAACAACGCGTCTTCGGCCAGGTCGATCGACCGAAAATGTCGCAGATGTACGTGATGATGTCGCTCAAACTCCATCCACCTCAATTCGACAACGAGCTCAGCAAATTGGTGTATCCAAATCCACTATGCATGCATACAAAGTTCAGTTGACTTCATTCATTTCTTTCCACCCAGAACACTTTAAACTAAACTAAAACACCAGAAAACTAAACTGCACATTTTTAAGAACAAGAATCCCTAATAACAGGATTTTGCCTATAATTCTGTAATTTAAAGGTCCGTGTGTTGTGATTTACTTAATTTACTAGTCATTTTAAAGCAGGCTCTTTTGAGCGCTTTTATGGGGTTTTATACCATGACGTCCCATATTAAAAATGTTAGCTTAGTTTGAATCTAAACCTGTTTATGCCTCAATATTTAAAGCTCTAATATTAAATCTCTATTATGGTACATTTGTGCATTGAAATATTGGTGTCATTCATCATTCGTTGTAAAATATAATACATGCGCCTCTTGTGTCATTCTCCTATTATACCCTCATCAATAATTCCGTTTTATCATTTCAGTTCCTGAAACGCCACCTCACGGCATGGAGGCCATACAATTTAATCGCACTTCAGTCTTTTTGAAATGGCAGCCACCATATCCCAATAGGACACGTAATGGTAAGGATTATAGATGAAAAGGCAACCATTGCAATGACTGACTAGCTGACTGACGTGACAATACCGTTTCAATGGGGAAATCTCCCTACTTGATCATCTTTATCAGCATCGTCATCATCATCGACGTTGTCACCGCTACCAACAGCAGAAACAGCAGCAACATCACCATCACCATCACCACTACAACGGCATTCTCTTATTCTCTACCATTTTTCCAGGTATTTTGACCAATTACAATGTCATAGTGAAAGGACTCGATGGACACAATACCACACGCATCTATAAAAATATGACAATTGATGCAAGTTCGCCAACGCTGTTGCTCGCAAATCTCACCACAGGTGTCACCTACTACATAGCTGTGGCCGCCGCCACAAAAGTGGGCGTTGGTCCCTTTAGCAAGCCCGCAGTGTTGCGTATGGATCCCCGGACGCAGTCATTGGATACAGGCTATACCAGGTGAGCGCATTGTAGCATAGCCGTGAGAATTGTTATTTCTTGGTGCTACACAACAGTAGCACGAAGATGAGAGAGCGATGTGCTTTGTAATAGTCTGCATGGTGGTATTAACTGCAAATTTTCTCTGTTTCCTTTTATTTTTTGTATTCTTGTCCGCTTAGATATCCCATCAATCGTGATATAGCTGATGATTTTTTAACGCAAACGTGGTTTATCGTTTTACTGGGCTCCATAATCGCTATTATAGTTTTTCTATTTGGTGCATTGGTGTTATTTAAACGATATCAGTTCATCAAGCAGACATCATTGGGTAGTTTACATGGTAAGTAAGGCAATGAGAACCTAACAAGGCCTTAACAATTTTAACAGCCGAATTTATTATTTACTGAGATTGTATCGTCGTGAGGTTAATACAAGCAATTTATATGTGATAGGTTTGGGTTCCAGATGCGTTCATTGTAATGAATTTATAAAATAAAAAGTAGGATTTGAAACATATCAAACGTTTTCCGAGTAAGATCATAAACTTATGTCAAATGATGCGTCTTCATTGACGTATTCTGCACCCTAAGGCTACCGGAAGCAATTGCGCTAGATAGTGAAACAGTTTATATTTTAACATTGGTATAGAATTGAAAATCAGTCACTTTTTAAGAGGGTTATTATGCTACAAGGACAAGCACAAAGATTAAAAGGAGCCATAAACTTCGACCTGGGCGAAACTTATGTTTACAATACTAAGGAAAGCGGGTTGCATTAACGTGAAGGGTGCGCCGATTTGTGGTTAGATGAGTGGTCGTGCCAAAAATGATGTCCCCCATACAAAGAACATGAACTTTTCTTTTTCTTATTTGTTTTTCTCGACTGAAAAATAGCGTACCTTTAGTGGTATTCAATAACCGTACCCATAACTAGTAGCAGCAGTTGTCTCTTTCCACATACATCAAATACACCCTATGCAGAGTACCCGTCGGGAAGCTACACTACTTTGTTTGTTTATAATTTTTGATTAAATGAAAGAGAATGGATCTTATATTGATAAATGTTTTATATAATGTGTCAGTTATGTATGGAATACAATATCAGATATATGTCCGCCTCTGTTAGCTTCCCTTTTGAGCACATTTTTCATTACATTCTCACACATTTCATGCGGTATTTCATTAATTTCATCACGAATATTTTGTTTGAGTTGCTCAAGCGTTTCTGGTTCGTTTGCATAAACCTTGCTTTTCAGATATCCCCACAAAAAGAAGTCCGGAGCAGTCAAATCAGGCGACCGTGGAGGCCAATCTACATATACATCACTATTTCTTGAAATAACTTGTTGTGGAAAGAGGTCTCGCAGTAATTCCATTGTAATCTTCGCTGTATGCGATGTGGCACCGTCTTGTTGATACCACATGTTAATCAAGCCCAAAGCATGCAGTTGTGGCGTTAAAAAGTTCTCAATCATATCACGATATCGTTCCCCATTAACAGTTACCATTACGCCGTTTTCAGTTTCAAAGAAGTCCAATGATCCTCCTCATCAAATTGCACACCAGACTATAACTTTTAATGGATGCAAAACTGACTGATGAATAATTTGACGGTTATCCATTGCTCAGAACCGACTATTCTGTTTATTCACATATCCATTCAAATGGAAATGTGTCTCGTCACTCATTATGACTTTTTCATGAAAATCGGGATTGTCATGGGCGAGCTGTAACAACCTATTGGCATATGTACGGCGGTGTAAATGGTCCTGTGGAAGAATCTTAAATGGAAACAAATGCAAATCCTTGTGCAAAATTCTGGCCAAAGTTGTTCTTTGAGGACCAAGCTCCTGAACACGTCGTCGAATTGAGGTTGATTGATTGTTTTGAACACTTTCTTGAGTAGCAGTAATATTTTCAGCCGATTTTGCAGTACGTTGTAGTCCATGCTTGGCCCCATCAGCTACAGATCCTCTTTCTTTGAAATCATTCACTACACGATAAATAGTGCGTTTCGTTGGCACGTTGTTTCTCCCAAAAATTTCACATAACATTCTCTTCGTCACAGTAATCGATGATTGATTTTAATAAAATGTTTTAACGACTAAAACACGTCGGTTTATCGAATATATTTCCATAATAAATTTGCCACGTGTCTACTTCACGACTGCCAAATATGAATTGTCAAGACTTATGTTTACCAAAATGGCGGCAAAACCAATTAGTATGCCTTCTCGACGAACACCCTGTACTTATCGTTGATGTTGTCTGTTCCGTGGTTCAAAAAGCAAGAGTGTTAAAATAGCAAAACCGATGTGCAAGTTGAAGAGTGCATTGCCAAAAATATGTTCTAAATTTCCATATTTGGGCAGATCATAAAAGTAATCCGCTACTTTGCAAATCATACACAGCGACCTCTACTCAACGTATGCGAAAACACAGCCCGCATTAGAGAAAAACAATACCTTAGTGAGCCCCGACTATATTCAATGCACAACTTCTATAAGTGACCGCTACAACAACAACAATTTAGGTTTGATGTGGATGGTCTGATTTGTATCAGGGGTTAAGATAGATGGTAGCTAAGAAGATGCTTTAACGGTGCTGAATTTAGTTATAGGATCAAATTAAATGTTGAAATCGAATTCTGCAAATAAAAACATTAAATGACATTACAATGTTATGATGATATGCTATGTTATGGATATTATAATAGTAACTTTTAGTTAGAGTATTAAAATTAATAAGAAATGGTGCTTTTACAATTTGTTGTTTTATATTGGAACAAAATCGTTCTTAGAAATCAAATAGAAGTTTGGGGAATACATACTGTTTTTTTCAAATTTCGTGAGTGACGTATGTTCGATTTTCGCATTTTCTTTCTGCTATGTTGGCACACATGTCTGTTATATATGTTGACAGTATCAGCCATATTGGATTATCAGTTTGTTTTTGACGGATAAAAAGGTTAGTCGTGTTTCGGTGTGCTGTTCGATTTTTTACTATTCCAAAAAATGGTTGATCAAAGAAACTGTATTAACTTTTGTGTAAAAAAATGAAATTAAATATGCAAGAACATTTGAAATGTTAACTGTGGCATTTGGCGAGACTACTATGAGCAGAACACAAGTTCAATTGTGATATAGCCGGTTTAAGGAAGGCCGAGAAGATGTCAATGACGATGCTCGTTCAAGACCAAAAGAGCACGTCAAGTTCGGTCAAATGTGAAGGTTTTGCTCACTGTTTTCTTCGATTGCAATGGCGTGGTGCATCATGAATTCTTACCACAAGCTCGTACGATTAATAAGGAATACTGCCTTGAAGTTATGCGCCAGAATTCGTCAGAAACGCACAGAAATGTGGAAAAACCAATCATGAATTTTGCACCATAATAACGCACCAGCTCACACATCGATGTTTGTACGTGAGTTTTTGGCCAAAAACAAAACCACAATCATGTCTCAGCCACCGTATTCACCGGACTTGGCCCCCGCTGCCTTTTTCCTCTTTCCAAAACTGAATATACCGATGAAAGGAAAGCGTTTTGCTACGATTGAGGAGATAAAAGAAAAATCGAAACAGGAGCTGTTGGCGATACCAAAAAGCGCGTTTTAGAAGTACTTCGAGGATTAGAAGAAACGCTGGCACAAGTGTATTCCATCTGAGGAGGACTACTTTAAAAGAAATAAAATAGAAATTGATGAATAAATAAATGCTTGTTGAAAAAAGTCAAAAATAACGGTTATTTTTTTATCACACCTCATATATTTCGGCAAACACATATGCATCAGATTTTTAATACTGATAACACAAATAAATATATCTGAAATTATCTTAAAACATTTCCTCAAACTGATTTTTCACAACTTCGAAAATGTATTAAGATCAATGAAATTTTGAAATTATCAATTTTGTATTTGCAAAACATTTACGGAGCGTAAAAGGTCACAATTTGAATATGAATATCATAATACAAAAGAAGCCACAATTGTTTTAAATATTCTAAAACTTCTATAAGGTCCTCTTCTTTAAAATTCCCCTACTCCCTCTTGCATTCTCAATTACATAATTTTATTTACATCCTTATATCCTGCCCACAAATTACTAAAACAAAACCGAAAACAAAGTAATAAGTAGTAGATCATTAAGATAAGCTGACTCTTACCAATTAATGCACAACGAAATGAATAAAATAACAAAGTCCTCTAAAATGCCAACCTTGCAAATTATTTAATGACACGTGAAAATCACATCAATTATTAGGAAACGTTCACAAAAACAACAATCCAAAACGAGATATTTCTGATAGGCATCTAAATAGCAGGGGCTAAATAACAATGACAGCAAAATTAGGGATCATTTAGGCTCACACCACTACACAGAACACAGGACCTTTTTAAACCACACACACAGAACGAACGGCAGATACAGCTACTTTTGCTTAATGAAATAATTAGGAAAACAACGTGAAAACACACACACGAAAAACATAAAAACTCATTTCCGGTCTGATATCTTTTGATAATGGATATAAATTCTAAACAGTGGGATACAAAACAATAAACAAACAGACGATTTATGGCAAAGACCACTCATCCAATCGTCGTCACTCGGGGAAAATGAAAAATTTGTATTTT
>JAHXMU010000084.1:399933-425392 GCA_019455685.1 Philornis downsi
GAAAAAAGAACATTTCAGTTAACTTTTTCTTCCAATCATTTTGATTTGAAGGAAGGTAAAGTAAAGAGGCAAGAATGTTGTTCGGCTGGCATTAAAGATAACAAGATACTTAATTAGTAAAATTTATGCTAAAACGTGTTACGAAAACGAGGCAGAAACATGAAAATATGGAATTGGTTTGGGAAGTTACAATTTATGGCAGCGGGAATAAATAAATTCTTATTGAAATGGAAATTTACTGAGGGCGATAAAAAGATATTATCTAATCTACTAACTTGAAGGATGATATAAGGAATACCACTTACTGTGGCCCAAATTAGCTTTAAGTTATCTTTCAAAAAACAAAAAAAAAAAAAAACTTTACTCCTTTGTCCAAATCTATTTTAATACAGGGTAACGCAATAGAACGTGCATATTTAAAAAATAGATTAAAAAATAAATACAAAAGGTATGGTTAAAATAAATCTAAGGCATTGTTGAGTAATAAATGGAGTTTATTTTTTTAAAATAACATCATCTAAATGGTGACCCTCTCTACGACGGCACTCCTCTAACCGCAAACGAAAATTATTGAAAACTTTCTTCAGTAATACTGGTGTAATGGCTGCCATTTCACCACGGATATTTTCCTTGAGCTGAACGATGTTTCTTGGATTATTTCTGTAGACTTTGTGTTTGAGGTATCCCCACAAAAAAAAAGCCAAGAGGCGTCAAGTCTGGACTACGTGGGGGCCATGGGATATCACCTCTTTTCGAAATCAGTCTGCCAGGGAACATCTGCTTCACCACCGCCATGGAGTCATTTGATGTGTGACAGGTAGCTCCATCTTGTTGGAACCAAGTTCTGGAATTCATTATACTTGAACTTTCAATTTCTGGAGCCAAAAATCCGTCCAACATCTCAACATAGCGTTCCGTATTAACCGTGACGTTATGGTCCCGCGCATTTTCGAAGAAAAATGGACCAATTATTCCTCTGCCAGAGATTACTGTCCATACTGTCACTTTAGGACTATGCAATGGTTTCTGGTGCTTGATTTTGGGATTTTCACTGTTCCAGTAACGACAATTTTGACGGTTTACGAACCCATTCATAAGGAAATAAGCCTCGTCAGTGAAAAGGATATTGTCAAAATTGGAAAATCGATTAAGCATTTCATTAGCAATGCGAGCCTTGCTATGACGTCTGACTCTTTTAATTCTTGTGTTAATTGCCAAGATCCAATGTTATAATTCGTTGCGAACTTCGTCGCGATAATTGTAAGACAGACGATCTCTTGCGAGTAGACATTTGTGGATTTCCTCGTACTGACTCCATAACTCTCTCAACATTATCTTCGGTCCTAGATGTTCTTGGGCGACCATTTGCTTGTGGTTTAAATGTTGAACCGGTCTCTTCAAAACGCTTTATCCATATTTTAATTAAATTTGCACTCGGACCTTCACTAATTCGCCGTAGTCCATATTCAGCACAATATAGTCGCCTAGTAGCAATACATGAACGAGAGTTCTCGTAAAATGCGCGCACGCAAAATACGCGACGCTTCCCGTCGAAGTGATTCATAGCGACTGAAACTCCATGAGCCCGCCAATCCAACGATGTAGGCGCCCCCCGCCTGCGCCTTTCCTACCCCGCAAAAAAAGATGATGCAATATGCACGTTCTATTGCGCCAACCTGTATATTACCCTCAGGTTAAGTAATAGTCAGAGGCCACACAGCGCTATATCAGGCGAATACGTTTAATAGTTGAACGGTATTAGTTGAATTTTTGAAGAAAAAACTACGAAGAGTCAATGCAGTGTGAGATGGTGCCTCATCATGCTGCAAAAACGAAAAGTTGTCTGCCAAGAAATCCCGTCTCATTTTGCGAATAGATTCAAGTGAACACTCAAGTAATATTCCTTCTAGATAGTACGAGATGGCGGAAGAAACCCATAATGAAAAATATTTCGGATAATAATGGTGCGATCTTTATAGTCCTGCTTCATCTTTAGCACGACATTCACTGTTTCAGGATCATAAACATAGATTCGAATCTCACCTACCGCAAAATACGTGCTGAAATACCGGGTGGTTCGGAGAGTTCGTTCGGTTTTTAAAAGAAATTTATTTACAAATTTATACACAAGAAAACAATTATATTAATGTATTATATAGGGTGGCGCTTAAGCAACGTTAAGATTCGATCAGCGAATACATTTTTTGTTTAAGTCTTTTTTTTTTCGTCTCTTTACAGAATTAACTAAATCATACTTAGGAAATTTATGATGGGAAGGCTTAGCACAGAACAAAGAATCAATGTTGCTCAATTTTACTTTGAAAGTCAACATTCGATTTTTCAGATCATATCGAAATTTCTTTACTGTTCGAAATGCTCCAAATGCTAGCGCTCCAACAATTTACCGATTGGTTCAGCGTTTTGGGCAACAAGGGGCTGTCTGTGATCTTTCGCGTGCTAGAACACTTCATGCAGTTCGAAAAGAAGTGGCCATTGCTCGAGTGCAAGCAAGTATTGAGGAAAACCCCGAAACTTCCACCAGGCGGCGTTCTCAGCAGTTAGAGATGTCTAGGCAAAAAATTTTACATATGTTACATCTTTTCCCATATAAGAGGTAATTGGTTTACCAAATGATGCACAAGAACGCATTCAATATAGCCGCCGTTAACGTCACTTATGCGCTACCCTTTATAATCTTCCTTTTTTTTAAAAATTCTTCCCATCTCTCATTGAGTTTTTTAATTCCCCTCTCATAAAACTTGCCCGGTTTTTCTAAAAAAAAAAACGTTCAATTTGATTTTTCACTTCCTCGTCGTTATGGAAATTGGAATCCTTCAAATGGTTGCTGAAACTGCGAAATAATTTCTTCACAAATTTTAACGCTACGGCCCCCTTTCTACAAAATTTAATTTTCTTGCAATCTTTTAAAGTGAAGTTGTCTGATCCATTTGAAATTTCATTATCATTAGCTAGGTGTCTATGAATCGATGATTTTTGAACACCAAATCAGGGATGCGTTGGAAGTGACTTTTATCGGTAGAGATTTGATGTTCGTCCGGGACGTTGTTTACCCTGTTCAACTCATTCTCGGAACGCCTTAAACTGTTTATGCCACTTGTAAAGATTTCTTTCTGATGGAGTGTGTTCAACAAAGTATGTTTCATGTCGTAAACTAAATTTAATGAAACTTTTTCGACAACAAAATGGCACATTCTAAAAAATGCCGTACAAAACCTGGCGTAGCTTAAAAATTAATGCAATTTCTGATCTGATATTTGGCACGGATGTCTATTACAGTGCTATCAAATGGAAAAATAATATCTCTGTGACTCCATATCCTCAACTTGCATTCAGCGTGCCAGAAAGGGCGTTGCAAATTGTCAATTTCTTTGTCAAGAAATGCTCTGAGTTAACTTAAAAATTATGGAAGAAACGTTTATTTTTGATAAATCCCCCAAATTTGTATTTGTTATACCTTAAGGTCCACGGCTATGAAGTTCTTTTTCATTCATTCACCTAATCGACTGCTGTGTGAAAAATATGATCCTAGCAATATCATGAATTAAATTAGAGATAATTTGTACGGGATATGCCGGAAGGGTCGAGGGCATCCAGCCGATTTTTTTTGCAATTTTACCGAGCACTACCGCAGCCTACGATTTAGAAATTTCAATTGGAAAATTTAATCCCTAACATTGATTAATTTGTGTGGCAGATAACAAAACGGTTGGGGCAATGCAGACCCATTTCCATTCTCAGATCTAAGTTTATTACACTCAAGGTGTACGATAAATTTGAGTAAATCCTATATTAGTAATCTTATATTAGTATGTTAGTAAAATTGATTATTTTTATGGCAGGCATCAGAAGTTATCTTGATCGATTTTTTCCCCAGGTTTACCAAGCATTATAAATCAATGCGACAGAAATTTAAGTTGTTGCAGCCTATTAAATTTAAATTCTAAAGAAAGGTAAAATTTTCAAAAATCTGCTAAGTTGCGTGAAGGGTAGCAGAGTGGGCGCGCATTGTCATTTCCACTAACAAACGATTGACGCGTGCTGACTGAACTTAGTGCAACCGAACACACGTTATTAGCATAAAAACGTACGGGTTAAATCGGTCACTTTTTTGCAAGAGAAGTGGACAAACCTGTATGCTAAAACAGTACACGATTTATGAGTTACAGAGAAGGAATTGAATTTCGAAACATCTGGTCGATATACTCCATTCTCAATATCCGGCTACAATCTGATAAAATATTACTTTGCGCACGTTTTAAGAAGTTTCATAAAAATTTACCATAGCTACCGTGTCTACCAGCCAGACAGATGGAGGTTCATCGCCAATTGATTTAAAATGAATAAAAAGATACATATTTTTAGATGCTGGTTAGTGGGCTCATAGCCATTACAGTATCGCTGTATTTATCATACCGATATAATAGCCGTTTTACGTTCCGTCGAGATCACTTAAATATCTTTATATATTTAATGCAATACTCCATTCTACAAATTATGCCCCGCATAGTGTTTTGAATGGTAGATTTATTGAATTCAATATCCTAAATGGGATTGCTGGAAATGGATACCCAATTCAACATCTAGAGTTTTGTATGTCTAGAAATAACTTCAAATGGTTCCTTTTTAGATTTTTAAAATAAGATAGTTTACATACTTACATAACTTTCTTGAAATATGTTATGTCGATTCTGAAATGAAACAAAAAACAAAAATGAATATTAAAATTTGTTTATAAAACCTTCAATAAGCTATGAAATATTATTAATAAAGTTTTTTGGAAATTTTGTAAAAACTGCTTTAGCTTTTTATAAATACGGCGGTGAATGTGTATTTCAAATATGAATCTGTATCAAATTTCTGATATAACGCAAAAATATTTACAATCTCAGAATTAGAATCAGAATTGAAGCTGAAGTTGACCCTCCAGAAAAATTGAACTTGGACGGTGTTGCCCATTCTGGTTCTTCTATTTATCTGAAATACAAAAACCAACAAAATTATTAATCAGTATGACTGTAGCTATGTCCGGTACTAGAATAAAAAAAATATTGACAAAACGGGGCGGTTTTGAATTTGACACTCTAAAAATCTGTTTTTTTTTTCAGTTTTATAATAGAAAAATTACGAAATAAATAAAATAATAATATGATTCTAGTACGGGCGATAGCCATTGATGTTGTCAACAACATATCCAAATTTCCGACGACTCGGTCGAATAGTGTTTTTTTTTTTTTTTTTTTTTTTTTTTTTTTTGTTGGACCCACACCAGACCGATAAAAGTAGTTTTGAGATAAGGAGTGGAGTGGATATTTGCAAAAATTTCAGAAATTTTTAATAAAGAGTGTCCCAACAAGAACGCAAGATTTCAATTGAATTGAATTGTTTCTCTGGCTGTATGACATGTGGCGCCGTCTTGTTGAAACCACATGCCCTCCACATTCATTTCTTCAATTCTAGGCACGAAAAAACTGGTTATCATTTCACGATACCGAACACCATTGACTGTTTGCGCTAGACATGCCTCATTTTTATAAAAAAGGTCCAATAATTCCTCCAATCCAAAATCCACACCACACAGTGACACGTTGAGGATGCATTTGCTTCTCGTGAATCACTCGATGATTTTCCTCACCCCAAATGAGACAAGTCTGCCTATTGACGAAGCCATCAAGATGGAAATGGGACTCGTCACTGAAGATGATTTTATCGGCAAAATCAGCATTTTCATGTTGTCTCTCCAATACCCAATTAACGAACTCCCTTCGCTGTCCATGGTCAGCTGGCTTCAGTTCCTGACTTAATTGAACTTTGTATGCATGAAGATGTAAATCTTTCGTCAAAATTCGCTGCATAGTGGATTTGGAGACACCAATTTGCTGAGCTCGGTGTCGAATTGAGGTGGATGGAGTTTGAGCGACATCATCACGTACAGCTGCGACATTTGCGTTCGATCGACCTGGTCGAAGGCGCGTTGTTGTCTTTACATCAACAACAGATCCAGTTTTGGCAAATTCATCCATTAATCTCTTGACAGTTGACTCTTTTAGAGCATTAGTGTGACCCCAAATTGATCGCAATTTGCGAACTGTAGCCGCAAAACTTTCACCATTTTGGTAAAACAATTTCACAATGTGAATGCGTTGTTCATTCGTGTAGCGCTCCATTTTTACTAACCTCGTACCTTCTACTAGCAAACAATAACAATTGTTCAAATGTCAAACAATGACACTTCGAATGGCGCCAAATTTAAATCTTGCGTTCTTGTTTGGACACCCTTTACTTACAGTTGATCAGCGATTCCAGCACCATACATAACTCTTTCTGTTTCTTCGTACTCTAATGATTCTTCATGCCTCTGATTTTTTCGCGCTGTTCGATCTTCTTTTGAGTCATCAGTACTTCGACGGTTGGATGTATAGGTATATACTCGACGCGCGCCGCGACTCTATCTGCCAAAACCGCTATAGAATCGAAAATACTGGGAATATCCTTCCAAATATTTGACTGTATATTCTTAAAAGCCTATACTTTCGAAATATCAAAAAAATCGATTTTTTTTTTTAAATTCTAGACCACCGGTACCCTTAAGTAGCTTTCTCTTTGCAACCACCTAATTCGCACACATTTATGTTTATCATTTCTGCCCATTTCAACTCACTACTATATTTCCAGTTGGACATGCAACTTCCTCTAACAAAATTGTTAATGTGACAACATTTACAATGAATTTAATGTATTCTCAAATGGCCGAATTCATAATATAATGCCGAAAGAGAAACACACATAACCTGAGTAATTTGTCCCTGTACGAACATGCCATAATATATAGGATATATGACAGGATATATATGGACAAGATTTTTAGGAAGTTGAAGCGATAAAGAAACATAATTTGTAAAATTCCCTAGAAATTCAAACATTTAACATAATGCGACATATAAAGCACGATATAAATATGCCCCTCTCATGTTCACATCTCCATGTTCTTTTCCTCATTTCAGACTTACACCACTTAATATGCCCGATTATGCTGAAGTTGCATGTTCGACATTTAAAAATCCAAATGGAAATGCACTGCTGCAACAGCAAACCGCAAACAATGCTGGCCTTCAGCAGCAACAAAAACAGTTGCAGCAGCAGCAGCAGCAACAGTCCCTGTATGATAGCTGTGGTGCTTATGCAACAACGAATCTTGTGGCAAATGCGAAATTATATCAAAATCGTGGCGGAGCTAATGCCGGTGCCGGTGGTGGTGGTGGTGGTGGGGGAGGAAATGGCAACAATGCAACAACATCACCATCGATTAAAGCTCAACCGAAAGGTGCCTCGGATATTTTAGATAGCTTACGCGCCGGAAATGAACAGAAATTATCATCCACAGCAGCCAGTACACGCGGCAACAATAACATCGATGATTATCGCTCGACAATGAGTAGTCTTTCATCGGGCTTGTATTCAGCGCCACCTAGCAACCACTACTCCATGGGTCTGGGTATGGACAACAATGCCTTTGGCAGCAATATGTTAACACTGCCCGATAAAATGACAGCGAGCACAGCATCAACGGCCATACTAACAGCCGCCTCACCAGCAAAATCGAATCATGCACAGAAGAAGGCCACATCGACAGCTGGCCAAAGTGGAGGGCCAAGTAAAATTAACATTACCGAGAATCGTTTTGATTTGATGATGAGCAATGAGCCATTGCAGCCGACACGTTTAAATCCATTCAATTCGAACAGCATGCAATCGCAAAGTCAGCGTCAGCAGCAACAGCAGCAACAACAGCAACAATTATTGGTGGCCAGCAATGCTTTGAAACAGGGACTGGGTGCCTATGCCAATACAACCCTGGCCACTCAAATGATCAATGGCGGTGGCGCTGGCACTTTGCGTCGGCCACGTAATCCCAAAATGTTTAAGAGCGAGAACAACATTAATTTCGGCAGCCTTTACAACAATAAGTCCCTGCAAGTTGCCAATGGCACAACAACAACAAATGCATCACACAACACCGGTTCCCACTTGGATTTCCTTACCAATTCCCAGACAGATCATTTCAATGACACAGATTTTACGGCCATAAGTAATTCCACCAATCAGCTGCTTAATGATTGGGCCTCGAATTCATCTATAGCGGCCAGTGATTATCATTTTGGCAGCAAACAGCCCAACAAACAACATTTGTATATTAAATCAAAAGATGGTACCTGGTCGGCGGTGTCATCGGACGCATATCAGGCCTTCAGGCAGCAGCAGTTGCTGCAACAGCCTCCGCCATCGTATGCCCATGCAGCAGGTGATAAATTATTACAACCCTCACCCAGCCATCAGAGTAACACCAACTCCCCCAGCACCATGAACAATTCAACCCCCTCCTCCTCGTCCTCTGCGTCCAACAACACCCACCACTCGAACAGTAGTACACAGAATATCAGCACCACTAATCCAACCAACACAACCATACCAAATCATACCAATACCAATACGAATACCAATACCAATAGCAACAGCATCAGCAGCAGTAGTAGCTCAAATTTAAATTCCACCGCTAGCGATAATTTATTGAATAGTAACCATAATAATAAGTATTTTAGTAGTTTTGGCCCCTCAGCCAATGTGTAAGCTAGCTATACAGCAAAATGTACTCGATAATCGAAAGAAAAAAAGTCGCAGGTCCTTAGACCTTACACGGAATTTGAAGTACCATAATCCCCCCTCAAGTCGGAGAACATTATGAAAATATTCCTCTCCTCACTTTTCCCCAAAAACAAGAGACGAAACGAATAATTTATTAAAAAAAAGAGAAAAAAAAAAAACAAGAAATACGATATAAAAAACTATGTACAGTATAATTGTGATCTTTTGAAGTTTGACATGAAACACAAAAAATGCATGAAATATAAAAGATATATGGAAGAAAAAAAAACAGAAAATAAATGCAGAATTTTGTTTTAAGTAAATGCTCATACGTTGAAACGAAATATTCTCAAACTCACACTCTCTCTAAAGGGGACACGATACGAAGGGATATACCTAGAAAATGATGTAATGATATATAGCAAGAGAATCTTTAAGACTTTGTATAGAATTGGTTATAATTTGAGTTACAAAAGAAACACAAAAAAAACGAAAACAAGAAATAAAATTATGAGAAAAAAAGAAACAAATGTTTGCAACAATTTATTTGGTAGCTTTAGCAGGGACTTATGTGGCATTAATGGGATTTTCGGGACATTCTACCGACCTAAATTTCAAATCTTGGAAATACTCGTGCAAACGGATGATTAATAGATAGATGATTAAATGAATTTGACATAGCGAAGGTGACACAAAACATTTGGTGAATTAGTTTTCATTAAAAGTGAAACTTGATTAATTACGTCTCAGAAGTTTCTTAAGAGGATCCTCATAATATTGCCCTGTAGGAGGTGTGTTAAGAATAAGGTGCATTTTCAAATCTCGCGGTCTCCTATTACTATCATTTTTTTCTTATGTTGGTACACTCGTCTCGAAGTTATGTTGACGGTTTTATCCATATATAGGGTGATTTTTTAATCACAGTTTTTTTTTTAAATCAAATAAAACACTCAAATTTGCATCATATATTAAAACTTTTTATTGGAATCGATAAATTGGTCTTTGCCATTTAGTTTTTAAACATAATTTCATGTAAATGTTGTCCGCGAATCCGTCTCAAAATGTCCATCCAAAAGGTCCAATTTTTCGTCATTTTTTCGAGCATTTCGGCCTATACTGTATGAATAACGCGTGTTATATTATCCTGTAAGGCTTCAATAGTGTACGGCTTGTCCACATCGACTAACGGCTTGACATAACCCCGCAAGCAGTAATCAAGAGGCGTTAAATCGCAAGATCTTGGGGGCCAACTCATAAATCGAGAGATAAGCTGCTCACCAAATACATACATCCCTCAACATATCCATTGTTTCACGTCCTGATGAAACCACATGTCAACCAAGTTTAATTTAGCCAATTGAGGCAAAAAAAAAATCGCGTATCATGGCTCGATATCGTTTGCCGTTGCCGGTAACGTTTCTCCCACTGTCGTCTTTGAAGAAAAATGGGCCGATGATGCCACCAGCCCATAAACCATACCAGACTGTTGCTTTTTAGGGATGTATCGGTAATTCATGTATGGCATGTGGCTGTTCATCACTCCAGATGCGACAATTTTGCTTGTGTACGTATCCGCTAAACACAATTTTTCGATAAAACAGCGGATTTTTATTGAGCTTTTGTAAGGCCCATTTACAAAAAATTACACGTTGTGGTAGTTCATTAGGCTTTAATTCTTGCGCGAGTTGAATTTTATAGGCTTTGAAACCCTAATCGAATTTTCCTTGTGGTTAAGTAACACATGCCCAATGGCTGAGAACGGCGACGAATTGACATTTCACGATCGTCATTAACATTGGTCGCTACGGCTGTAATATTTTCTTCGGTACGCACTCTACGCATGCGAGTCGAGTCGGTTTTATGTTCAACAAAGTAAATTTTGTGCGAAATTTGGATATAGCAGCACGAATTGTTAATTCAACTGGTCGATTATGACGACCATAAAATGGTCGTATCAAACGATGCACATTTGTCACAGAGCACGAATTTTGATTAAAAAAATTTCATAGAGTTGCAATCGTTGCTCGTTTGTTAGTCTTTCTATGGAAAAATATACTGTACACTTTCCACTTTGACAGATGACGTTTGGACGCCATTACCAACCAGTGCTGAAAACCTGAAAACCCTAAATCTTAAAAGATCACCCTATAGTATGTTTAGTTTGTTCGTGAGAGGCATAAATAAGACAAGTGTTTTGCGTGTTCGACAATTTTCTGCTATCGAAAAAAAACGGATCAAAGAAGTTGCATCAAATTTTGTGTAAAATATAGACTTAAGTGATCAAAAACACTTGAAATGTTGACAATGGCAGTAGCCTGAGTCAAGAAAATGTTTAAAAGTGTTACAAGTTTTCCACAGAAGGTCGGGAAGATGTGCATGACGATGCTCGCTCTGGACGCCCCAGCACATCAACAACCGATCAAAATGTTCAGAAAGTGAGAAGGAGAATCGTCGAATCGCAATAAGAGAAGTTGCTGAATCAGCCGATATGCTGGTTCATGCCATGCAATCTTTTCGGAAATTTTGGACATGAGGCGTGTTGCACCAAAGTTCGTTCTAAAACTGCTGAATTTTGACCAGAAACAACGTCACGTGACCATCACTCAGGTTTGCTTAAAAGGGTCAAAACTAGTGGCAAATCATGGCTTTGCGGTTATGATGTCGAAACCAAAGCCCTATCGTCCCAATGGAAGAGTCCAGGAGAGCCAAGACTAAAAAATGCACGCCAAGTTCGTTCAAATGTCAAGGCTTTGCTCACTGTTTTCTTCGATTACCATGGCGCAGTGCACCAAGAGTTCTTACCACAAGATCGTACGGTAAATAAGGAGTATCATCTTGAAGTTATGCACGGTTTGCGTGGAACAATACGAAAAAAACGCCCGGAATTGTGGAAAACAAATTATGGCTTTTGCATCATGATAATGCACCTGCTCACTCATTTTTGCTTGTGAGAGATTATTTGATATTACCGTTCGTTATCATGCCTCAGCCACCGTATTCATGAGATTTGGCTCCCTGCGACTTTTTCCTGTTCCCCAGATTGAAGAGACCCATGCAAGCACGGCGTTTTGTGACGATTAAGGAGATAAAAACCGAATCGCTGAGAGAGCTTCAGGACATACATACCAAATGTGCATATCAGAACTGCTTCGAGGATTGGAAGAAACGCTGGCACAACTATATTATATCTGAGGGGGGACTACGTTGACACGTTGAAAATATAAATTGATGAATAAATAAATATTTTTTGAGAAAAATGACAATTCATCTTATTTTTTTAACACACCTCGTATATGACCGCATTTAAGATGCCTTCAAAAAAAACCTCAACAATCGCAACGTCAAATGCTTGAAATAGTCCAGGATTTTAATAAAATGTCGATAAACCTTTCTATTTCAAATGGGTGCGGGTTGGATGGAGCAGGTAGCAGTTAGATAGCGTTTTCTATCCGATCTGAAGATATCGTGCGAATCGCCCCCATGGGTTTTTTCTTTTGGATTTTCCTATGTCGCAAGTCTACGCATATAATCCATAAGTGATCCGCTTAATGTATGCTTTATTGTCATCGAAAAGTGACCCACTCTCAGATGCATCCATTTGCACATCATCTTTATATAAAATTGTTCCGAGATGATTGACTAACATACAAATAACCTATCCGTTCAAACGAGCTAATAGTATGAATCCAAACAGGGAATTTTAGAATTTCGAATTTTTGAAAAATAAAACAAGGCGGAAAAGGGTAAAATAACGTATTAATAAGCAAACCAAACGACAGAAGCTGGGAATACGAAATTAGGCTAAAATCTAAATTAGTAAATTAGTCTCAAATCGTGAAATTATGGATATAAAAGTCCGCTGGCGGCGGAGAGATAATTTCCAAAATATGTATTTTTGATGGTTGAAACATAAAAGTAAGAACATCGCCTATTATAGCTGAAGCGCGAGTCATGAAATTATGGATCAAAATTCACTTACTATAGTAAGAGGTTGATGCAGCAGAAATTTTGGACAAATCGCACTTTTAAAAGTAACAAGATAAATGAATGGCACCATCGATGCCATCGCCAATAACCAACGGCTGCAAGTAAAGTGATCAAAACTAGGTATTTTTGTTTTTGGGTAATTGGTATTTGGACACAAAACAGATAATAACAGGAGCAAAATGGAACTGTCGATCAGAACGAGCAATTGAAACCAGCCATTGATTTAAAGGATTATGGCTACGCTCAAGAGACCTGAAAGGATATGTTTAAAACCACAATTTTAGGGAATAAAACAGAGGAAGAAGTGGTATAGAACTGATGCCATCGAACAGAACTAACAAACACATTCCTTTTGAGGCATATTCGGGCAATGAAATGAATTTTCAAGAACTTTCAGGGAAGAACCATAAACGAGAGGGATGCCGTTATCTAGACTAATGTGTTGTAGTAAAAGTGAAGATAACTTTATTGTCTGAAATTTAAATGTTTATGGGCTTCAGCGAGCAAATGTGGGATAAATTTGTTGCATCTTCCATAATCGCGAAATCTGCCAAGAAGGCAGAGAACAGAGGAGGCAGAGAAGGAGGAGCCCCTCCCGCCAATGGTAAGTAAGTCACAGAGGGATTCAACTTGCAATTTAAAATGAACTTCAGTAATTTGTATATCTAAAGCAAAGTTGCAGGTCCCCATGCATGTGTTACAGTTTGTTGACCACCGAGATTATTAGAAAGGCTATAACAAAAATTCCATTTAAATTTGAGTGCAGTTGTTGAAGAAAGGAGCGGAACCAAAAAATGATGATAAGCTATGCAAATGTTATAATTCCTTAAAGGATATGCAACTGGATGTCGCCGGCAGATAAGTACAAGTGTAGGCTCTTAAAGTGTTACCCATTAAAGATGCTGTAATTTTGTCGAAACAATGAAACTGAAAACTATTTCAACCCCGTCATTATTTGAACGGTGGTCACTTCGATGTGTCTGACGAGCACTTCGAGTAGTGGAGTAATCACCTGGTAAATTCTTCTCAAACTGTGACGTTCGGCTAAGACCAACATGGGTGCCAAGCAAGAAAAGATGTAGCTAAATTCTTAATTTTAGGTGGAAGTAAGACCAGAAAAGTTCTTACTATTGCTAACAACAAATGCTTTTATGAACAGGAATTCAATTGGGACAAAAACTGAAACATAGGCTCACAAGGCTAAAAAGACCAAACTTAAGGAGCACATTGCTCTGGCTTCCATCCACATTTTAAAAACGGATTTTATGAAAATCGCCTTTTCAGAGAAAATCATTACCGATAGGGAAGAACACCGCTGCTGTCGCATACACTAAAATACGGCAGTGGCAATAAAGAAAAATGTATTGTTCGAAACTTGAATTGTTAGAAGCTCAACCGGACCAAACCCTTGAAGTCGGAACAGTGAAAATTTGCAATGAAATTTTCTCAAGCAGTGCTAAATAATTTGCAAAGGAATTCAACTTTTGTTCTCATATTTATTTAAAATGTACATCTACAGTTACGAAATAGCGAATAATTACTAGCATGTAAATAGAATAAATATATGTAAATGTAAAGATTGAAAATGCAACACATGGAAGATGGGAATGGCGATCATTGCGCAACTAGTACAGAAATTTCAGTCAGGTGAACTGATTTATATATATGTATCTCCACACATCGTCCTTCTGCATTAGAAGAAAAATACATGAAGTGACAGCAGAATAGCCGTAAATCGTTACGTTTCTATCAGCAAAAAATACAAATTAACACCCAACAGAAGAAGCAAAATTATAACCTACAGAACATACTTGTTGTCTTATTGTCTTTCGCTTTGATATTATGGAGACATCGCTGAGTTTTGCCAAATTTGTTCATTTTTACAACTTTTTCTATTTAGTGGAATTGAATGAAGTACATGAATCTATATGTAAGAACATACAAGGGTAGCCGACCTAACAAAAAAGACACAAAAAGTTGGGAAAATTTTTCTTTATTTTCCAAAAAAACAAGAAAACTCCTTAAAATAGCTAGCAACCGCAGACTCTAACTTTTCATTGTTGACAAAACTTTTAACGCCGAACCATTTTTTCAAGTTTCGAAATAGAAAATAGTTCGAGGGAGCTAAATCCGGCAAATATGGTGCATGATGAAGAAATTCGAACTTTAATTCATTAAGTTTAGCCATCGTAATAGTGGATATGTGAACTTGAGAAATGTCTTGAGGAAACAATAATTTCTTTTTCACCAAATGCCTCCTCTTTCCACAATGCCGTCACCCAAACGCTGCAATAAATTAGCATATTATTGGTAAATAATTCGTTGGTGGCCTTTCCTTTCATCTCAAAAAAAAAAAAAAAAAAAAAAATAGACGCCATGATCTTGCCTGCAGATGAAATCGACTTCACCTTCACTGGTGAATATTGCCTTCACTGGGCAATATTCTTCCATTCCAGTCCAATACATTGTGTGCTCCTTTTTCTCTGGTGTGAAGTGGCGAACCCATGTCTTATCCATGTTTATAAATCGACGCAAAAATATGACCTTATTGCGGTGAAGTATCGCCAGACCCTTTACTAAAACATTTTCACGACGTTGTTTTTGCGCGGCACCCGACGATCATACAATAGCATTCTGTGGATTTTCCCAATCGTGTCTGGCGTGGGCACTTCAATTGGCCGGCCATTACGACGTTCGCCTTGGCCTCGTTTAAGCTCTGCTGCTTAATATTTTACAGCCATAACTGGCGGAAAAGGCTCCCCCAGAGTAGAATCTAGCTCGGCTTTAATGTTGGTTGGAATGGAAATAATGAATTACATAATGGAGATTATTTTTTACTTACTTATGCTTACAAACTCACTGAGATCGTCTACTTTTGACGGCTCAAATAAAAATACTAAATAAAGTGGCGCCTGGAACAGGTGTTTTATAAGGTTGCCATTTTTTACCAAAACAATTTTTTTTTTTAAACTACTACCACCATCTACACATCAGGACGACTAGTTTCGGGACTGCCTTCGTAGCACTATAGCTGTTTCAAAAATAAATTCTATACTAAAAAGGGCAAGCCTAAAATTTGTGACTCCCGCTCCACTGCTCGGCACAATTTTCCACCTTGCTGGAACTTTAATCAAGTATATTTCAATACGATGATAATTCCCTACAGTCCTTCTCAATATTGTTTTTTTTTTTCTTTTTTGTTCAATGTTGTTGACAAGTTCGTGATTATGACAACGAAATTTCTTAGCGGCCTAAACCTTTCCCATCAGCCTCAATAACCCTCATTTTGGGCTTGTAAATATAATAAATTTAGCAAATAACCCTTTTTCTAGGGGTCCTGTTTCCGCACTCGTCTTGGCAACGACAATATCATTACATCATTTCCTATGGTCTGTACGATGTATTTAAATATATTGTGTATAATGAACAGTGTAAATAGCAGTTATAAATATGAAAGGAATTCAAGTGAAATATAATAATGAACAAAATATAATAAAAATATATTATATTAAAAAGCAAAGCAAAACCTGAAAAAGGCAGTTAATTAAATCGTAAATAGAGACTAAATTAGCAGCGAATTAGTAAATAAAGAGAACAACTACAATACAAATTCACTCACTCAGTCGCCAGATATT
The DNA here is from genome assembly GCA_019455685.1 of Philornis downsi. Lineage (NCBI taxonomy): Eukaryota > Metazoa > Arthropoda > Insecta > Diptera > Muscidae > Philornis > Philornis downsi. The sequence goes on from JAHXMU010000084.1 coordinate 416,217, forward strand.
AAAATACAAGCAAACAGAAGGCATTCATGCCGACATGAGAATTTAATTAAAAATCATGTGGAAAACAAAGGATTTATTGACACACACACAGACATACACACGCACATGAACGCACAGACAGCATACATATGAAACAAAATGGCAATAGAATTTGTAAATTATGACAATGACATATAAAACAGGGTGCACAGTGGTTTGGCAGTAGTGTTTGGTTTTACAATTAGTTAGTTAGTTAGTCATTGTCATCATAAATGAAAAATCTTAATAACTATTCCCAGATGTTAAAGTTACTTTCAGCAATTATAAACTAAATTAATAAGTTTCCTCTAATTGAATAAGTTCTAATAACTTCACTTTGGCTATGCCAAAAGGCAAGACTTTCTGTAAAAGGTAGGTAGGAATTTGAATTAGAATATAGAATTTGTCTTAAAAATTTATTAGACGTTTGAAGGTGTTCGAAAGTGAAGGTAAATTATTCGGATAATAGATAATTTGTATTTTTTCCCCCATAAAGTAACACGTATTTATATAGATTATAGTTTAAGGTTGTAGAAGTCTTCTTCACGGTTTCTTGAAGAGAAGATGCCTCAATTGCCAGTTTACTAATACGAAAACTTAATTAATCTGCAAATTACTTAGCGTTCCTCTTGCGTTCGGTCAAAAATGTTCACAACAGGAATGTGTTCCTTAAATTTCTTCTTCTCAATTGTAGTGGGTTATCCATTTCTCGGTTTGAAAAGAAAAGTTAAATAAAACTTATATAAGGCTAAGATTTCGATGAAACTTTTACTTCAATATAATGCTTGGACCTTGCCTTTGTGTATGAAATATGAAGGGTGTTCCCACAAGAACGCAGGGTTTAAATTTGGCGCCATTCGAAGTGTCATTATTTGACATTTGAATAATTGTTATTGTTTGCTAGTGGAAGGTACGAAGTTAGTAAAACTGGAGCACTACACGAATGAACAACGCATTCTAATTCTGAAATTGTTTTATCAAAATGGTGAAAGATTTGCGGCTACAGTTCGCAAATTGCGATCAATTTGGGCTCACAATAATACTCCAAAAGAGTCAACTGTAAAGAGAAAAATGGATAAATTTGCCAAAACTGGGTCTGTTAGTGATGTAAAGACACTTCATAATTCTAGATTGAACTATTTGGTTTCGTCAGTGATAGCATTTAATTCGCGTTTTATCCTGCTTTTTAAAGTCATGAATTTAAAAATTCCCCCATATGTCTGCTTCAACCTGATTCTAGGTTTAGTCATTTACAAAATTTTACCCTTTTAACCCTACTTTTGAACCAAAAATCACGAACCTCAAAAAATCACCATTGTAATGCTTATTTACTCTGGAAGAGAATACAGATATCAATTTTCATGATTCTACCTTGATGCATTTGAGTTGGGCTTTGGTACCATTTTATCTCTTTTTATCGCTAAAAAACGCTTACTCTAGATAGGGAATAGGAAGGAATTACAACTGTTGAAAAGCTATATATGTGACAGCAAACAATATGTACAAATTTGCAAGGCATAGAGTGATTTAGTTCATGTAAAATCAGGAGTGCCAGAAGGTAGTGTCTGGGGACCGCTTCAGTGTTTCATTTATTTAAATGATTTAATTAATTTGAAGCTGAATGTTTGCAGATGATATGTTTTCATTTTATCCATATAAATCTGATCTGTCTTTAAAACCCATGATGAAGAGAGACATATAATCAATTTTTGAGTTTGTGAGAATAAACAAATTAGTACTTAACGCAACCAAAACTAAACTAGTCGATTTAGATCGCGCTTGCATGGAATGAAAAACAATTTCAATATTTTTATTGATGCACGATAGAAATCGTCCATCATCGTAGGACGATATTTGGCATCCGGCTAATATTTCGCATCAATAAATTTTCGATTCATATCCAGTTCAATTTCCCAGTGAAACTTAACTTGCCAATAAAAAGAATGAGCCCATCTCTAAAAGAAATGATCACTTTACAGAATTCTTGAAAAATTTTACAATTTATTTCTCAATTACATTATTAGATCATCGCAACGTATATATTTTTTTTATGAAACTGCCCCCGATTGTGGGCGTGGTTGTCGGAAGATATTAAGATGCCGAAAAAACCGATATATAACTTCCGAACAGAAGACACCTCTGACACGTCCTTTTAGGCTGATGCAATGTCATTTATACTATCGAACGCAGGTTGGCAAAATCCTTAAGGAAGAGCATCTCATACAGGGAGGGGACAAAGGTTTGGATTAGTGAATATTTTCAGGATTTTGTAACATTTGCTTACAACTAAAAATACGTGCCTAAAGACACTTAGTACATATTAGAAAAAGCCATACCAACGAATTTTTACTGGAAATCCACCAAAGTCGATACTGGGATGAGAAGACGATGCTTTTGTCAATGATTTGATATATCCTTCACTTTGATATACTGATGTCACAATTAAACTACATTAACCGGACCAAGCTTTTGAAAAATAATCTCTTCCAAAACTTTGCCAATACTTTCGCTATTTATTCGGTAACTAAAAAAGTATAAAGTAATTATAATTATTATATTATTATTATTATTATAATTAAAAAAACTACGCCAGTTGATATACGATTATTAGATATCACCGTGGAGGTGAGCGTGATTATTGAATAATTCTACTAAAATGCGACATTCGTCTGAAAAATTAAGTTAGTAAGTCAATATATTGCGTATGGGAAACAGCCTTTTTTGACAAGGCCACTTTTTAACAATGGTTCGGTACGTAGTCTATGCGATTGTTGAGCGCAATCGATGATGATGGGTTTTCGGCCTGGTTCAATTCATGCTGCCTGTTCAAATTTGGTTGGTTTTCAGCTGGTTTTCCTAACCATCGAAATATCTGCCTATCATCGAATCGAATGCTCATAAATTTCCATTACATTCTAAGTAATAGCAATATTTTGTATATGTTTTAAACGCGATCACATGTTTAACATTTTAAAGAATCGCCATCGTCCAAATCACTATGCAGCAAACAGAGTAATAGGAACGACTGAGATTCTAAAATGGTTTTGTAGAACATATTAAGATTAAAGTAATGCATACAAACTACAATATCTGTATATTAAATAACAAGGCTGTTCATAAAAACGAAAAACCCCAAATTAAAAACTAAAATTTTCGCTAAATCCTAAAATGAACGAAAAATTCGGTAATTAAGTTTACTATCCTTAAATCCTACCCCCACAAAAAGGGACAAAAAGGAGTTGCACTTGTGAATGTAGTTTGATTAAAAAACAACTACGATAGAGTTTGAAGAGATTATACAGTAACGATGCTATACAAATTAAATAAAAAATAAAATTACAAAAACGATATCATTTCAACCGAAACGCCCAACTGTAGTTTTATTTTTGCTGTGAATTAATCGCTTTTTTATGATTTAATCGCCTGATTTCGTAGTTTTTTTACCCTATCTGTGCCTGTTTCGTTTTAATCATATTTTACAGCAACCATTTGGCCATTGAGTCGCCGACACAGTGCTTATATTGTAATGGATAATAGTATGGATTTCATAGTCTGAAATGTGAGAGCAAAAGGTATTAAAAATTCTGCCGCTGCTGCTGCAGGATACAATGCTGGTGTCACACACCATAATGCCGCAGGATTATTCAATACACGCGCATACAAGCAAACCTAAATGGCGATTGTATGTTTAATTATGTGTGTGAATTTGTGCATGCAGAGATCAGGATATTACACAAAAGATATATGAAAAAAAAAAAACATTAATTAATTTCATACATATTTTTTTATAATTTTAAATTATAAATTATGTTTTATGTTGGCCATAATCCTAAAATAAATATTTAAAATAAAGTTAAAACAAAATGGTGGCAACTCATTTATGGCAACATATTAATTGGCTTTGCTTGCAGGTAAGTTACAGTGTTTTATGAATTCTTGGGTCAACAGCAGAGTTGTTTTATAAAATTCAGTGGAAAATATTCACATATTGTGATAGATAAGACTTGTGGTGGCAGTTAATGCATTTAAATGTATTTAAATATAAAACTGAAAAACAGAAAACTGTTCTTTTGGTCCGAAATTGTATGTCGAGTTTTTTGAAATCTCTATTTTTTCATAACTAGTTTGACCGCGGTTTCCGTTTCGGTTCAACGGTTTTTTGAAGAATTACAGAAACATGTCAGCAACTCATTTGTAACAAACCTGCTATTAACCAAATATGGCGATTCCAAAACTAGTCAAACAAACAAAGAAAACCCCAAAAAAGTTGACAACAATTATCTGTATTTTTCAATATGATCTCCTTTTAGCTCGATACACTTTTTCCTGCGATGTTCAATAGCTTCTGTCTGCCAAACTCCTTAAAATTGCCATCAACCGCAGACTCCACCTCTTCATTGTTGGCAAATCTTTTACCTCACAGTCATTCTTTCAAGTTTGGAAATAGCAAATAATCCGAGGGAGTTCTGTCTGGCGAATAAGGTGCGTGATAAAGCAATTCGAACTATAATTTATAAATTTTGTACAAATCAATAGTGGATATGTGGACTGGAGCATTGTCTTAATGAAACAACATTTTCTTTTTCGCCAAATGCGGCCTTATTTCCACAATTTCATCACCTAAACGCCACAATAAATTAGTGTAATATTCGCCGTTGATGGTTTTTCCTTTATGAAGTTAATCAATACAAATAATCCCTAAAAACAGACGCCATGGCGTTGCCTGCTGATAAAACAGTCTTCGCCATATTTGGACACAATTTTCTCATTCCAGTCCACTGCTTTAACTGTTCCTTTATTTCAGGTGTGAAGTGGTAGACTCATGTCTCACCCATGGTTATAAATCGAGCCAAAAATTCGGTTTCAATGCAGTGAAACATCTATTCTACTAAAACATTTTCACGACGTTGTTTTTGCTCTATTGAAAGCAAGCGCGGCACCCATCTTGTGCATAGCTTTCTCATCTTCAAATCTTTGGTCAATATACAAGTTGAAACACTTTTCGAAATGCCTATCATTTCAGCTCGCTCACGCACCTTCAGCCGACGATTATTCAATACCATTTTGTGGATTTTCTTAACCTTGTCTGGCAAGGACACCTATATTAGTCGACCACTAGTGTGTGCGTTTTAGCAGCCTATACCGCACCGTTTAAAAACTCTGCTATCCAATATTTCACAATTCTAAATGAAGGAGCAGACTCCCCCAGAGCAGAATTTAGCTCGGCTTTAATGAAAATATTGAAATAGGTTTAGAACGGTGACCAATTTTTTCCATGTCCATGATTTCCAAATTCACTGAGATCGGTTACTTTTGAAGGCTCAAATAAAAATTCTAAACAAAGCATATAACATATGTTTTATAGGTTTGCCAGTTTCCACCAAAATCATGTCTGGCAGGGACACCTATATTGGTCGACCACTAGGATGTGCGTCTTTGCAGCTTATACCGCATCGTTTAAAACTCTGCCATCCAACAGAAATACAGAACGGTGACCAATTTTTTCCATATCCATGGTTTCCAAATTCACTGAGATCGGTTACTTTTGAAGGCTCAAATAAAAATTCTAAACAAAGCATATAACATGAGTTTTACAGGGTTGCCAGTTTCCACCAAAATCTTTTTTTTTTCAAACTACCGGCACCATCTACATGTCAGTTCGGTTAGTTTTGGGAATGCAAATGCAAGTCAAAAAATGTGAACAGTTCCCAATATTGAAACACCCAAACATCATGTGTGATTTCGTCGATTTTAATGTCAAAAACGCTCTACAGTCCGGAAAGCCACTCGTCTAAAATGCCCATAGAATAATGAAAATCATTTAGTCCGACCATCATGTAAGCACTGCTTTGAATGTCCAGGAGTTAAAATATTGCACAAAAAAACTTATGGAACCACCTGATTAAGGCTGGCTACGAAAGCATCCCGATGTATGGATGCCGCGCGAGTTAACGCAGAGAAACTTCAGGGTTGAAATTTACATATGTGAATCGCTGCTGATTTGGCAAAGATTCAACAAATTTTTGAATCAGATATTTACCGGTGATAAAAAGTGGCTCACCTACGACAACAAAGATGGTTGTGATCATCGTTGAGCCGGTCATGAGTCATGACTGACGATTAGGAAGGTTTTTCGGTATGTTTGGCAGCATTGACAGTAAATAGACTACTATGAGCTGCCTCTCTAAGACCAGTCTCTTAATTCAGACCTGCATTGCCAACAATTGAACCGTCTGAAGGAAGCAATCGCCCAGAAGCGGTCAAGTTTAGCCATTAGGAGAGCACATGTTTTAATGGCTCGTCAGAAGCTTCAAGAGGTTTTGGTGGGGGTGTTCTTATGCACCTATATATAGATGATTACCATCTAGGTGATTACCATCTATTCTACATCACTACCACTAAATGTTTACCATATATTTCTATATATTTCTAACGATTTCGGTGATGAAAAATTGACAGCAAAAGAAACTTGGAAATCAATTGAAAATAGACGATGGTCTCTAAGAGAGAGACATGATGGAACTACCCTTAAAATGACAACAAGTTATCTAACAAAACGGTGCATATTTGACATAAATCGGATCATTTTGACTATGCCAAATAAATCTTTCAATGTCGTGCTAAAGTAATAGATTCCCTTTACTAATACTATATTTAGGCTCCTAACCTTAACCTAAATTTCAGCCTCCCACCTTAAGCAGTGCAGACTCTATCATGATTTCAACAGCTATGCGGACGAATAGATATGTTTAAAAACGAATCAAGTTTTATAAATATGATTACTTCCTTAATATTATGATATATCCCATCATTGAAGGCACAGTTGCCAATGCTTTAACAGATGCCATCAAATCCATCTGAAAGTGTCCCATGTGCCTCCTATTAGATTATCTTAAGCAATATATTTGCATAACTAACTGACTCAGTAGCTGCCCATATTTCTTAGGGTTGTTTTGAAGAATGTTTAAATGTGCTATTGTCAATTGAAAATAAAGAATATTCCCTTTTTGAAACCGTCAACCACGTTAATTATACACTTAGATTATGTTACGCTTATGTCAGTGTGGCATTCTGAATAGACCGACTCACTTAGACTATATAGTTCATTGTGACACCACGGAAACTAGAGATATGGATGTCCCTAGTTTCTCCCGTTGAACTATCCCAAGCGCCCCAAGAAGCTCTTAAGTCAGACAATATCAATATCGTCCAGACCTCTTAGGTCCCTAAAGAAATATGAGCCCAGTGTTTATCCCCGCCTGTTCACCAGAGCGGGGCAATTGCAGAGAAGGTGTTCTATGGACTCCTCCTCCTCTTCATCACCACAGCTTCTGCAGAAGTAACTAGTTGCAATTTTCAATCTCGCTGCATGTCTTCCAATCAGACAGTGTCCCGTCATGACGAATAAAAGCAATGAGACGTTGGGTGTTGATAGCGGCAGCAATTTGTGTGAACTCTTCAGATTGAGGCGAGGCCACATCTGTCTGGATTGATTACAGCCTCAGACAGACGCCCACCTACCATTTTTTGCTAAACATGCTCTATTTCGCAGTAGGAGCTTGCAAGTGGCTAGAGGCATGCTGGAGTATGTAAGATTGTCCCTAGTTTTGCCAGCTCGTTTGCTCTGCAGTTCCCTGGTATGTCCCTGTGGCCCGGCACTTACATAAGGTAAATGTTGAAATGCTGAGCCATCTCGTTAAGAGATCTGCGGCTTTTCAGGTCTGATGTTGAGTTCTGGAAGACAGAATCCAGGGATTTAATAGCAGCTTGATTGTCAGAGAAAATGTTAATCTCCACCGTAGTGAGAACGTTATATCTCAGCTGTTCTGCCACTTCTTTAATGGCCAGAATTTCGGCCTGATAAACACTACAGTGATCAGGTAGTCTTCTTGCTGTACTTAGCCCTAGGTCTTTGGAGTAGACCACGAAACCTGCCTGATTATTTAACTTTGAGCCATCAGTGTAGAAGTCAGCATACAGTCTTATACCAGGAGTTCTACATTTCCATTTATCTCTACCTGGTAAAAATATATGGTACTTCTTGTCGAGCAGTGGTTCAGCCAGAGTGTAGTTTATGGTGCCTGTTACGTCAGGCACCATGTTAAGGATCGCACTGTGACCACAATCACTGTTTGACCTCTGTGACAGCTCTCTTAGTCTTACTGCCGTAGCTGTGGCAGTTTGCATACTAATTATGTCCAGAGGAAGTAAATGCAAAATTACATTTAGTTCATCGGATGGGCTGATGCGGAGCGCATCTGTGATGCACAGACTAGTCATCCTTTGGATCTTGTCCAGCATCCTACAATATGTGGATTTCTCAAGAGCCTTTCACCAGACGATAACTCCGTACCACATTATCGGTCTTACTACTGCAGTATACAACCAATGAACAATGCGAGGCCTAAATCTCCATTGTTTCCCCATTGCCCTCTTGCATGCATATAGCGCACCTGTGGTCTTTTTCGCCTGTCCAGAATGCTGAGTTTAAAATACAGCTTCTTGTCCAGTAATACAACAAGATATTTTGCACAGTCCGCGAAAGGAATTGCAGAACCCTCACGGTTGGTTGCAATCCACGGTTGGAATCCTGTACCTCCCGGTGAACAGAACCACTTCGGACTTATTTGGATTTACTCCGAGACTGTTTTCCCCCGCCTACTTCATTACAGTGAGAAGGGCTCTTTGAAGGATTTCTCTGAGTGTTCCTAAAAACTTCCCCCTAACAGGTATTGTCACATCGCCTGCGTATGCGGCAACTTTGACACCAGCCTCCTCTAAAGCGAACAGAATACTGTTCAGAGCGATGTTCCATGGTAGGAGAAATTATAAGATTGTGTTTGTTAAAAAAAAAATATAATTTAAAATGTACATATTAGAGACCCGTTTTTATGCAGCTGCTCAATAAAGCAACTGCTATTTTTTTCCAAATTTATCTCGTGCAATATCTACCAGGAATCAAAAAGTTTGACCAATAATGATTTAGTAAAAGATTCTTGCACCCCACATATATTGAATTGCTAACAAATTGTCATGAGGAATACACTATTTGTCATATCTAGATGTTACATCGATTTAGTTATACTTCATCTGCACAATCACATCATTAACATCTCCTGTAAAGTCTCCCTTTCGATAAGACTCCATTCATTCCTATG
>JAHXMU010000084.1:440392-487252 GCA_019455685.1 Philornis downsi
TTTTAAAAATACAAATGTATTTTTTTATGTTTCGTAGTTTTTTTTAATTGAATATTTAAACCGCCAACACCCTTATGGCCCACCCTGTACATAGTGCATTTTTTTATATTCAGCCTTATTCAAGCGGTTCCAAATGAATGCAATGTTTAGTTCCTGGACGAAACACTGCTAACAAGACGGTCAGTCTCTACGATTTTTATAATTCTATCGACATTTTCGACAATAGATCTTCCAGAGCGTTATGCATATTTGACATGAACTTTGCCGGAATGGAATCAACAAATCCAAAATTGCGCGTGATTGGCTCTTACAGACAGTATCAGAACTATAAACAATATTTTTTTGCAGCCGTTTTCGCTTTTATCGAAGAGAAACTGTAAACTGTGGCGAATTTTCTCTTTGCTGGTGTCTATTTTCGCCATGAGCCCAAACAATCACAAAACTATTTTTCTGCTATTATATTTTTATTTGCTATTTTGCTATTATATTTTTGCTATTAATTACTATGGCAATTTTTTGACCTCGAAATCCCATGTTTTGCAACGCCATCTTGTGCAACCCGATTGTACCTGGATAGCGCGAGAAACAGCTTACTAAAGACATCTTTATATTCTTACCCGGCAGCTGTAAACCCACTTCAAGCTTTCAAGGTGATTTTCTTCCATTTCAACAATTTACTTTACAGTTTCTTTGAACAGTTGTGTGCTGCTTCATATCTTTCTTGATCTGGACCAGCATTAAGTTCTCTGTCCTCATAGAAAATATGCTTAGCATCAAGAGACATACATTTAACCACTTTAGAAATCCCAAAACTCCACTGCTCCCACTCTCTAGAGTTTATTTCAATCTTTGCTTTTCGAGCCATCCACCCCAACCCCAGCAATCAGCGTCAAAACATATTATCTAATTAAGCAAACAAACATTTTGGGTTCAATCTCTGTTGTTGATGTTGTTGTTGTTGCTGCTGTTGTTATTTTTACTATTGCCGATTCCTTCACAATGTGCAACATAAGTTTTATGGTCTTATGTTCTCTGGTGTCTGAAGTTTAGCATAAACTTAAGTATTAAAATTGTACTTCCTTCCGTCTGGTATCCTTCTTTTCCACAATATATAGAAATTCAACAAAACTCCACATGAAACGGCAACATCGTAACAACAAATTCCCAACGGTCTCTCAAAGTTTAAACAGAATTTTAGAATACAACAAAAAAAAAAAAAACTTTTAAATTGTTAGAAATAAAGTATGAAATTTTAGAATGTATTTGGTTGCAAACGTTAAAAATAACAAACCAGACGGCCAGACATTAAACGTATACTGACAGGATGGTTCAGGACACTAACTGGGGTTGCGGTTGGACTGTGTCTAATGGGTATGGGATTTGGATATAACCAATGCGAGCGAGCAATGCACTAAAATTGGACAGCTGTTTGTTGTTGGCGCTATAGTGATTGAATCGAAACTTTGTTGTAACAGGTGTGTGTAGTGACTGAATTTTAAAGGGAGAGCATTTTTAGATGCTTTTTAGAAGTTTTTAATTTTTCTTCCAGCAGACAGGTAATATTAAGCCAACAATGTGTTTGGTGAAAGTTTTCGCAAAAGGTAATTGTATGGCTAAAACTAAAAATGAAATTTTATATATAGGAGATTAGGCAGGTAGAATGACATAGGCTAATTAGGATCAGAATTTGGCTAAACTTTTTCTGAATTGAGGATCTAATTATCGAATTACGTAGATTATGGAATAGATTATCTTGTTATATTATTAGCTAGGCCGAAGTTTATATGCGCACCTTCATGACACTGAGAATCATACGAGAACATTCCAAAACTAGCCAACATGACGTATTATGAGTGAAATGCCAGTTGAAGCATCGGCCCATGCTTAAATTAGTGAAAAGAAAATTTTATATAACGAAAAAATGTACTTCACAAATATACATTTTAAATTAATTTAATTTTTTTTTAATGTTTATTTTACCGGGATTTATTTCACTGATTCAGGAGGATGTTATTTCATAATGAAATAATAATAAAACATCCAACATTGCTTTGAATCTTGATAGATTGCGAGGCGGTTTTCGGTTTAAATGGGAGACCATATTCCAAAGTTTATTAATTGGTTTGAAAGCCACAATCATAAACATAAGTCCCAGCACCAGTTATAATGCACGTAAACGTGGGGTTTCAATTTGCGTTCTAGCATGCGTTCAGCGAACTTTAAATGAACTAATTGAACGGCAAGGAATTTCATATCCAAGCAATAGCATAAAATAATACGAACTGAATCTTACAAAACTAAATGACATTTTTCAGTCACCATATTCTTGACTCACTTTTTTTTTTTTTTGCTAAAAATCGATTTATCGTAGGCCTTCTGTGACATCTTAAAGTCCTGGTGGTCTAGAATTTAAAACAAAAAATTTTTGATATTTCGAAAGTATAGGCTTTTAAGAATATACTGCCAAATTTTTAGAAGGATATTTGCAGTATTTTCGATTCTACAGCCGAAGTACTGATGACTCAAAAGAAGTTCGAACAGCGCGAAAATCATGAAAAAATCATTGAAGTACGAAGAAACAGAAGGAGTTCTGTATGGTGCTGGAATCGCTAATTAACTGTAAGTATTAAAAATTTCTGAAATTTTTTCAACACTTTAAAACTCAATTCTCTAAAAACTAAGTTTTTCGGCCTGGTGTTGCAAAAAAAAAAAAAAAAAAAAAAAAAAAAAAAAAAAAAAAAAAAAAAATATATTGAACCGAATCGTCTGAAATTTTAATGTTGTTCACAACATCAATCGACTTATATTATTATTTCAACTATTTCGTATTTTTTTTTTTTTTTTTATTAAAAAACCGAAAAAATAAAGACCCGATTTTTAGAGATTTAGATTTAGATTTTGTTATTTTTTTTATTCTAGTGCGGAACAATTGCTACGGTCATACTGATTAATAATTTTTTTTGATTTTTGTGTTTCAGATAAATAGAAGAACCAAATAACACCATCCAAGTCCAATTTCTCGGGAGGGTCAACTTCAGCGCCATTTTTAAAATTATTAAAATAAAAAAAAAAAAAAATTCATTTTTGTATGTGAAAGAAGTTAAATAAAAAGCCTAAAAAATTTAAATATCGGTTTTCATTGTTTTTTTTTTTTTTTTTTTTTTTTTTGATTGTAGAAAAATTCCTAAAAATACCCTAGATTTTCGAGCTCTAGACCACCGGGGTCCCTTAAGCGATTCTGCACACGAAACTCCATTTGCAGTGCTAAAATTTAAAACAAATCTCTTCTTCGAAATATATATTTTTTTTTTTTTCATTATAAAAATCGCAAAACAGACTTAAGATGAACTAACAATACCGATCACTATAAACAAACTATATGACAAATCGTGTTTAAACTACGCGTCAGTGTAGAGGGCAACTGTTCTAGCATACGGACAAAAACGATTTTGACAGTCCCTTTAATCGCGCTTTTCTAGCGATCAATTTTCAATACTTTTTTCATTTCATTTCATTTATTTAAGTCCATGAATCAAAATTTTCTTACAGACTGACAAAATTTCTTTACAGAACAACAAAACGGTAATATCTTCTATTATACTTGTATACCTATATATTATTTATAAACAATTTGAAATAGAATTATTTAATCTTAGAAATCTGTTAAGATATAATCAAAACAAATATTGAAATGAGTCAAATTCTATGAGTTGTTTGGAATCTTGATTTAAGGCATATTCATTAATTTTATTAAGAATATAAAATCCACGATTCAGAGTACTTTTTTGCATAAGAGAATAGAGAGTAAAGTGCCGGGGTATATAAAAAATATTTGTTCGCCGGAGAGTCCTAGGTCGGAACGTAAAATGGAATATGTGCGAAAAGATTAGAATAGTCGGTATAACCACCGATCATATTAAAACCAAATAGCGTTTGGAAGTTACGACGATATTCTGAAGAAGTGACGATGATATTTTGTCTGGAAATTACGACGATATTCTAATGTCTGTGGCCCAAGTTATAAGCATTTTGAATTGTAAGTTGGGAGAGGTTCTTCAAATCTAAATGAAGAAAGCGCAAACTTTACAATCACACACTGGACCCTTTCAATACGTGCAATATGAATATTGGAATGAGGACACCAAATAAAGGCAGCATATTCCAACTTTGATCTAACATATGATTTAAAATTATTGGGGTCAAAAAATACTGAACAATTCGTTTTAATGTACGCAAGAACTTTGTACGCCTTGGGAATAACACGTGCGGAATAAATGTCAAAGCGAAATCAAATACAGGGTGGCGCAATAGAACGTGCATATTTAAAAAATAGATTAAAAAATAAATACAAAAGGTTTGGTTAAAATAAATCTAAATTAAATAAATTTGTAGAGTAATAAATGGAATTTATTTTTTAAAAACAACATCATCTAAATGGTGACCCTCTCTACGACGGCACTCCTCTAACCGCAAACGAAAATTATTGAAAACTTTCTTCAGTAATACTGGTGTAATGGCTGCCATTTCACCACGGATATTCTCCCTGAGCTGAACGATGTTTCTTGGATTATTACTGAAGACTTTGTGTTTGAGATATCCCCACAAAAAAAAAGTCAAGTGGCGTCAAGTCTGGACTACGTGGGGGCCATGGGATATCACCTCTTTTCGAAATCATTCTGCCAGGGAACATCTGCTTCACCACCGCCATGGAGTCATTTGATGTGTGGCAGGTAGCTCCATCTTGTTGGAACCAAGTTCTGGAATTCACTATTCTTGAACTTTCAATTTCTGGAGCCAAAAATCCGTCCAACATCTCAACATAGCGTTCCGTATTAACTGTGACGTTTTGACCCTGCGCACTTTCGAAGAAAAAAGGACCAATTATTCCTCTGCCAGAGATTGCTGCCCATACTGTCACTTTAGGACTATGCAATGGTTTCTGGTGTTCGATTTTTGGATTTTCACTGTTCCAGTAACGACAATTTTGACGGTTTACGAACCCATTCATAAGGAAATGAGCCTCGTCAGAGAAAAGGATATTGTCAAAATTGGAAAATCGATTAAGCATTTCGTTAGCAAATGCGAGCCTTGCTATGAAATCAGACTCTTTCAATTCTTGTGTTAATTGCAGCTTATATGGATGCAGTTTAAGATCCAATGTTAAAATTCGTTGCAAACTTCGTCGCGATAATTGTAAGGCAGATGATCTCTTGCGAGTCGACATTTGTGGATTTCCTCGTACTGACTCCATAACTCTCTCAATATTGTCTTCGGTCATAGATGTTCCTGGGCGAGCATTTGATTGTGGTTTAAATGTTGAACCGGTCTCTTCAAAACGCTTTACCCATATTTTAATTAAATTAGCACTCGGAGCTTCACTAATTCCCGTAGTCCATATTCAGCACAATATAGTCGCCTAGTAGCAATATATGAACGAGAGTTCTCGTAAAATGCGCGCACGCAAAATGCGCGACGCTTCCCGTCGAAGTGATTCATAGCGACTAAAACTCCATGAGCCCACCAACCCAACGATGTAGGCGCCCCCCCCGCTCGCGCCTTTTCTACCCCGCAAAAAAAGATGATGCAACATACACGTTCTATTGCGCCAACCTGTAGAACACCTAGATCCAGTTTCGGATTTCTGGAACGCGAAAGAGAAACATGAATACACTTATCCACATTTCAACGAAAGCTTATTATATTATGATAGAAGATATATCAGTAAAATGGTCTGGATCGAAATAAATTGTCCATTGCTGATATTGTTGGTTTTCAGAGATAGCCGCATATGCTCATGACTGGAACTACCACCAACACTTGCATTACTTTTCATATTTCACTTCCGCTTAGACAAATTTGTCAGTCCCTTAAAATCTCTCCCTTCCATTTACTAGTAAGTAAAGAATTATACAGACCTCAAGTTGCAAGTGAAAAATTGCCACATTTAAAAAAAAAACATTTTAAAATATAACTAAAATGTTAACCCACAATAAAACTTTTGGAGTCCTGTCTCGAGGATATCTAGCAATTTGCATAAAGTGGAAACACGAGTTTTAATTTCTCACCCAAAGTAAAGATATAATTTCTAAGACCGCTACGCACAACAAAAACATTAAGCACAACAATGGAGTTCAATTCCCAAATACCCGTAGCGGGATGAAAATGTAATAACCCCAATGAAACTCTGTGAATCCTGAACGCTGAAAACTAGAAACAAAACGCAATAATACGTGATGCTGTTGTGAAAATGTAGTTGAGCATAGAGAAAGGAGTACGTACGAATGGCAGTGATATCCTCTTCTTTACAGTAAATGCATAGCAGCGCAAAGAATATCGCATAGCGATTGTTGTGTCGCTGCAGTAATAGGGGGGGGGCAGGGGTATATCTTCCTTTTTTTCTGGATCTAAAACGTAAAAAGCGCAATGTTATGGTAAAATAAACCAATTTAATTTACGTTCCCCGTGGAATAACATAAAAGCCAGAACCCACACTCATTGCCAACGCAGTAAATCGAGAGTATCGCCTCTGTTGGCACAAAAACGCCGAAGTAGCTAAACGCATTGGGAGTTGCGATGTTGCCCAGAGGTTGGAGATTTCAATGAACAAATAAAAGTTGGTGGTATTTCATTGCAGGCAATGGGGTTAACTGAATACTAATGTTTGCTAAAATCCACCAAAAATAAACATTTCTCATCGCCCCCATTTGGCCAAGAAAAGTAAATAGCAGTGCATGCAATATGAAAATGAACAAATATTTCATTTGATTACTCAAAACTTGTCTGGGAATTATGAAAAAAAAAACAACACACACTGGCAAATTTTTAATAAGCTGTGTATAGAGAAATATTAACTTTATAATTCAAGTGAATTATAAAATAACATTGCAAGTGTTTGTTATCATTTCAAAATATAACGAAATGAAGTGCCACATGCAAGGACCTTCACGAGAATTTAATGTGGATTTTATACTGTAAATTAATTTAAAAGTGCATCGGAAGTAATTCTGATTTATACAGGAAATAAATGTTAACGTCTCAAATATAGAACTAGTGGGTGTATGAAACACCCACTAGTATTTGAGACGTAACTACAAACTGATATCGATTACGGTTGTCCACAATCTTTATTCGAAGGGCCGAAACAAAAGAAGAGTCTTTGCAGTTTTGCTTCTACTTCACCTGAATAAATACTAAAACCTAATGTTGTTCCGGTAAATATATATATAGGGTAAATTTACGTAGCCACTCATGTTCACCTTTTCAGAACTGAAATTTTCTAAATAAAAGCAAAGCGGCATACAAATAGTTTATAGGTTATACATTTTGTAGTTTCAAAACCGCCGATCTGGCAATGCTGTCAACAGTTAAATAGCTGTCATTTGAAGTGTTATTTATAATGGCGCAAAAAGTGCGCCATTTACGAACATAGCTAAACAGCCGAAGAACACGTAAAAATAATTAAAACCTACTACGAAAATGATCATTCAAATATGGCAACTTTAAGGTGCATTAAGGGGTGATAATGGTCGCCATAATCGATCTACTGTGCTTGCAAGATTATAAAGAAATTTGAAGAGGCTGGAAGCGTTACAGATGTGGCCAAATCTGTCCATCATTGCAATGTATGCACTGCCGAAAATATCGCTTCTGCTAATAAAAATGTGGCGGATAATCCGAGTTTCAATTCAGATTCAGATGGCCGTATGATAACCAATTTTTTTGTGCTGCAATTGAAGATTATGAAGTGGACGACATGTGATTTCAATAAGACGGTGCCGCGAGCCACACCACATCACCAATTTTAGCTTTATTGCATGAGAAATTTCCAGACAGCGTAATTTCACTATTTGGCGACGTTCATTGGCCACCAAGATCATACGATTGGACGCCGTTAGATTTTTATGTGGGGCTACGTGAAAACCCGGATATTAAGCGGATAATTCGCAAACGTTGGAACATTTGAAAACCAACATTCGTCAAGTTCTTGCCGAGGTACCGTCCGAAATGTGTGAAAAATTGGTCAAAATCACCCTCCAAAGGATTCACTGCTGCAACCAGTTCAGAGGCGGTCATTTAAATGACGTTGTGTTTCGTACATAATGTCTAGGTCCAAGCATTATAATAAAATAAAAGTTTCATCAAAATCAAAGCTTTAGTGTGTTTTATTTAGCTTTACTTTTGAAGCCGAAAAATGAATAACCCGGTATAAGCTGAATTAAAACCAAAAGTGTTTGCATTTGTATGAATTAGAATCAAATTATTTTTAATTTTTTTTCGGTTTAATAAACTATAACCAAAATTTAGTATAGTGTGGATATGAAAAGAAATCGAAACTATTTTTATATCCATCATCATAGGAAGGGGATGTAGAAATATATCTTTGTTTGCAAGTGATCGCATCCAATTCCCTGTGTAAAATTCGGTGTAACTCACAAGTAGTAACTACTTTCCGAAAAAACTATAATTGCTATAATTACGTAGTAATTTTGAAAATTAATATAAACAAGAATATTTTTTGCCATTACGGTTTATGCACTTAAAATGCACGTTGTCGTCTAAATGTGGCTTCAAACTTCAAATCAAAATTCTATATGTTTTAAAATCATAATTCAAAATTCTATATGTTTCGAGTGTTATAGCAAATGTTTATAAAGAGATTTTTTTTAAAACCACTTAAAATCTCAAAACAGTAAATTGGTGGATAAGGTATTGTTTCTTGTAAGCATAGATATCCTAAGCCGAGTTATGCATGCACGCCCGCCAGTAGCAGTCATACCGCTTGCGCTAGAAAACTGAAATTTAATACACAAGCGTCCCATATTCATAGACTAGTTAAGTAGGAAATTGAAAACCAGTCCAGAAATATCACTCATAAATATTACCCACCTTATTTATCTTCACCAAACATCATTTTACTTTAGTGTAAAATGCGGTGATGCCAGAAGGGCAGTGTTAAGTCACTAAGTTCTTATCAAAAAATGCTTTTAATCGGATGATTAATTTTATAATTACAGTACAAACTGAAGTGACAATATACAACAAACTGAAAGAAGCAAAATAATAACTTTCTGCGCTTAAAAATTCTAGATGTACGACTGAATTTTGCAAAAAGGCTTACTCACACCGATGGTATCCTAAGGAGTACGGCAATGCAGTCCATGTTCATTTGAAGAATTAAGTTATTACCAAATGCCTGAGTTGTATGCAAAATTATACTGCATTTAGTGCATAGACGTCTACCGAAGAACCACGGTCAGAAATCGTTGTCATCTTTTGAGCCAATCAATACGAGACTTTTTGAATAGGATCGTGACAGATGTATATTGAAAATTGTGATAACTGTATCTTAGTGTACTTGAAGTATCGGGTGGTTGGGAAAGTTCGTCTGGTTTAAAAAACAAATTTTTTTAAAAATTTATATACAAGAAAATAGTTATTTTAATCTGTAATATAATCTCCCCCTTTTATATTAACTTCTTCCCACTTCTTTGGGAGCTTTTAAATTCCTCTCTTATACAACTCGCACGGTTTTTTAGAAAAAGAGCGTTCAATTCGATTTTTCACTTCCTCGTCGTTATGGAAATTTAAATCTTTCAAGTGGTCGCTTAAACTGCGAAATAGGTGATAATCAGTCGGTGACGGTGGGGTGGGGTGTTGTGGGGGAGACGTAAAACTTCCCACCCAAACTCTAACAGTTTCTGACGAGGCCTCGCAAGGCAGTGTGAAGCCAGGGTGAGACAGTGATGTACCCACACATCGAGATTGCTTACAAACTCAAGCTCTTTTGTGAGGTTGAGACTGAATTTTTTTTTTTTTTTTTTTTGATTATTTCAGCTATTTCACTAACTCTTTTACTTGATTAACAATAATTAAGTCTCTCACCTCCTCGGCAACAATTTCTTTTGGTCATCCAAAAGAAATCTGGGAGCGTCCGCTACGAAGAAGTCACCCTTAGAAATCTTTTAAACCATTTCTGGCAAGTTCCTTCATTTAGTCCGTTTTCTTCATAAACAGACTTCATGTTTTGGGCGCTTTTCCTTTCGGAAATAACACGTCATAATACGCCAAAAGTGCTCTTTTTTGCTCATTTTTTCTACTTTTTACAGCCCTATAACCACTCACGACTAGAACGAGAATAATAGTAGGAATATAAGTGGAAGAAAGTTGTGATAGTGTTTGAAGGAACTCTACGTCATGAGAAGTGGCGTATGGTGAACTAGCGAATTTACCGAACGAACTTTTCGAACAACTCAATACCTCGATCGAATATTTGCAATATTTCAGGTGACGCATGTCCATTCTTTGTTTTCAAGTAAAGTTAAATAAAACACACATAAAGCTATGATTACGATGAAACTTTTATTTCATTATATTGTTTGGGCCTTGCAATTATGCATGAAATATAATGTCGTTTAAATGACCACCTCCGGTATGGTTGCAGCGTCGGATCCTTTTCAGAAAAAATACGGCCCGACACCTCCAGACCATAATGCGCATCAAACAGTCACTTTTTCCGGTAGCAATAGCTTTTTCACAATCACTTCAGTATTCTCCGATTTCTACATGTGATAATTTTGCTTGTTGAAGTAACTACCAAGTGACAAATTAGCTTAATCGCTAAAGAAAATTTTGTTCGTTTGAAAACCCACATTTTAATCACTAATTTTGCAGTAAGTTTTGACTATTTTTAGGCATTCTTCGGTTGTTAAACGATCCATGTTCGGCAAACCTTTCACTAAATAAATAACACTTTAGATAACAGGTATTTAATAGCTGACAGCCTTGCCAGACCGGCGGTTTTAAAATCATTGGGTTACCCACAATCAGGGGTTTAAAAAAGGCGCCATGTTGTTACATTTTGTTTTTTCCAGTGTTCACCTAATGCCGGATGACAAAGGGAATCCTATATAGAACAATAAACCATTTTTCCAACAATCCAGATGAGATGTGTAAATTTTGTGCCCAGCTTCATGTCCTGCACAAGAAAAAAGAAAAAAAAACCTATTCCACAAATAAAAAGAGATTTATTCATTATCACACCGACTCACCCTCTCTAGCCGAATGCACTCATAATTTCACTTAAGTATGATGACTTGGTTTTTGGCAAACATTTTACAAATCAGTTCAAAATCCTCATACCAATGTAAAGTAATGTGTAGAACGCGCAGCATGTTCCGTGTCGCATTAAGTACTTTTTGTTCTGTGACTCTGGCAATATCCTGAATTCCTTTGTACTCTTGGCAAAGGTATAGCAATGCGGTTTTCTGTCATCGAAACGGAATTATGAAACAGAAAAACAATCTCTCATATGCTGCACCAGCACACCAACAGCATCATTGCTGCGAAAAGGGAA
The DNA here is from genome assembly GCA_019455685.1 of Philornis downsi. NCBI lineage: Eukaryota > Metazoa > Arthropoda > Insecta > Diptera > Muscidae > Philornis > Philornis downsi. The sequence goes on from JAHXMU010000084.1 coordinate 451,746, forward strand.
ACGGCAGAAAAAGCAGGATATTGCAGGCAGAATGGCACAAGGACTAATAGCATTTAGTAGGATAATATAATTTAAGTGTCAACATTTTGCTGTTATGTTTATGTGACTCCACTTGATTGCCAAACGCGTCAAATGGTCGTCCATGGACACAGCGACACTAACAACTGTTGTCTACTGTTTCAGACCATCCGATTTGTAGACCGTTCGCACAGTTACTGCTTCAGATGGCTACACTGGTGATGATGTCGACGCGTCGCGCATCCTATGCCATAAATTACTATGACTATTGCCCAAACTTCCGTTTTCTGTACGAATTGGTGATCATTTACGATTTTAACCATGCCATGTTGTTGGCTCTTTCAAGTTTTTGTTTGCGGCTCGTCCAGTAAGTGGTCGGAGGAGGGGCGTTTGATTTTAATTTGTATCTGAGCATTAGATAGTTAATGTTAATGCAGGAGGGTTGTGACTACACGAAAGTCCTGAAAGCCATTAAAACGTTTTGTGTTTAGCGGAGGGGAATGGAAGGTGAGATGGAAAATAATGGCTACAGTCGAGCGTAAATGGTAATTTTAATAGTAAATGAGAAGTGGAATTATGTTCGTCTGTTAAGGAAATTAGAAAGCGACAACAGTGTTTAATAAAAGTTGCTCAAATTCAGTATCTATTTAAGATGTTGTAAGCTCGTCGGTTAATTTCAATCTTTGTCGGTTAGTTTGCTCACAACCACGGAATTTTTGGCTATATTTTTGCAACAATCCAATAACCGAGATGGAGATTTTCCTGGTATTTGTGTAGCTATATATTTCCGAACTTTTGAAGATATGGCATCAGAATTGATCGGAAAGGGAAATAGGTTTGGCTGCAAATTACTCAGCACTATAGAGATTTGGGCGGATGGGATGATTCCTTTAACAAGTGACTGCGCTACGTGAGTGTAGTTAAATACTGTGTACGCACAGAAAACGGTCAACTGAATTTTTTGCCAACTGAATTTTCACAGTTCTATGTACTACGACACTTCTGTGTTGTGAATACCAATAAATTCATTCCCTAGTGCTGAAAGTTCCGTAGCTCGACTAAATGTATTTAGTCACAGTCAGCTCTATATTTTGATGGACTTCCCCATTTTCTGTTCAGACTATCAAATTATTCACTCGCAGCGTCTGATTCTATTGATTAAAGTAGCAAGGAAGAGGAGAAAATAACTGCTGAAATGACAACTAAAAGAAACGACAATAACTGAAACTAACATATTTTGTAAAACGGATGTTATAACCAATTTTTAGTTTGGTTACATGTTGTCTATAAAAAGCAAAGAAATATATAAAGAACGGGGAATCATTAGGTTACAGATTTTATTTAAACATAAAATAAAATTTATTTTACAACAATGAAACACAGGGTGTCCGTCGGGAATGTATACTACTCTGTTTTGCCGCCATTTTGGTAAACATTAGTCTTGACGGTTCATATTTGGCAGTCATGAAGTAGAGACGTGGCAAATTTATTATGGAAAAATATTCGATAACGTGTTTTAATCGTTAAAGCATTTTATCAGACTCAATCATCGATTACTGTGACGATGAGAAAGTTACGTGAAATTTTTGGGAGAAACAACGTGCGAACAAGACGTACTATTTATCGTGTAGTGAATGATTTCGAAGAAAGAGGCTCTGTAGTTGATAGAGGCAAGCATGAACCACAACGTACTCCAAGATCGACTGAAAACATTACTACTGCTCAAAAAAGTGTTCAAAACAATCCATGAAATCTCAGGAGCTTTGTCTTCAAAGAACAACTTTGGCCACAATTTTGCACAAGGATTTGCATTTGTTTCCATTTTAAATTCAATTGACACAAGAGCTTCTTCCACAAGACTATTTACGCCGCCGTACATATGCCAATAGGATGTTACAGCTCGCCTATAATAACCCCGATTTTCATGAAAAAATCATAATGAGTGACGAGGCACATTTTCATTTGAATGCATATGTGAATAAACAAAATAGTCGGTTCTGGGCAGTGGAAAACCCTCAAATAATTCACCAGTCACATCTGCATCCAATAAAAGTGGCACTCTGGTGTGCAATTTGGTCAGGAGGAATCATTGGACGTTACTTCTTTGAAACTGAAAACGGCGTAATGGTAATTGTCAATGGGGAGCGATATCGTGATATGTTTGAAAACTTTTTAACGCCACAACTGCATGCTTTGGACTTGATAAACGTATAGTATCAACAAGACGGTGCCACATCACATATAGCCAGGATTATGATACAATAGAATTACTGCGAGACCTCTTTCCACAATAATTTGTTTCAAGAAATGGTGATGTTGATTGGCCTCCACGGTCACTTGATTTGACTGCTCCGGACTTCTTTTTGTGGTGATATCTGAAGAGCAAGGTTTATGCAAATAAACCAGAAACGCTTGAGTAACTCAAACAAAATATTAGTGATGAAATTAATGAAACACCCCGTGAAATGTGTGAAAATGTAATGAAAAATGTGCTCAAAAGGGCTCGTATTTATGAGGCTAACTCTGTTATCTGATATTGTATTCCATACGTAATGCCGACATTAAATAAAATATTTATCAACATAAGATCCATTCTCTTTCATTTAATTAAAAATTATAAACAAACAAAGCAGCATACCTTCCCGACGGTCACCCAGTGTATGGGGTAAATTAAATTAGTGTCGCTAAATGCTGATCATTTAATAGTATGGTATTACTAATTTATTTTACCCCATACACAGGGTGACCGTCGGGAAGGCATGCTGCTTTGTTTGTTTATAATATGCGATACAAATTTCACTTTCAGGTCTTTTAAGTTTGTAATTTCGAAAACGTTTGTAAAAACGTATACTCTATATGCATAAGAATGGCCATGTTTCTACTATTTTTACACCCAGATATACATTATAATTGCCTTTGACAATATGCTCAATAAGTTCAAATATGCAAATATATTATGCAACCATTTAAGACATAAAAATATTTTCATCAGTTGTAATATCGTGAAAATACTTCAATACTGCCTGCTATTGATTACTTGCGGCGTGTTGTGAGTCATTCCATGTTCAAATCTTACTTCAGTTGGTTCATCCTTCTTGGCGGGCCTTATATTAGAATAGTTTAGCAACATGTTTGTGTCATTTGTGTTTTCTTAGTCAAATAAAGAAAATACGCCAGGGCTAGAGAGCTTCATTGCCGTACTTTGTGCTTAATCTAGAATTCGGTGATGTAGAAACGCTTTCTTGAAGTCTCTGAAGGTTTTTTTGGACCCGCGTCAGATATTGCCGAGGCTATTCTGCCTCCAACTACACTAAACAAATGAACTAATTTTGAGTTAAACGAATTCTGTATAGCGTCAGGTATAAAATGAGCAACTAAGTTCTTGCTGTTTTCTTTAATAAAAATGCAACTTTATTATAAAAAATATTCACAAATGATTCGTTAAAGGTATTGCCCATCTCTAGTTACTAGTTTTTTCCATCCTCCTGGCAAAGCTCGAATTCCGTCACGGTAAAACTGTTCATCTTTTGAGGCCATCCACGAATCTAGCCATTCCTTGGAATCGTCATATGAGTGAAACTGCTGGTCAGCCAGACCGTGTGCCATGGAACAGAACAAGTGATAATCGTATGGCGCAATATCTGGAGAATATGGCGGATGGGGTAAGACTTCCCATTTCAGAGTTTCCATGTAGGTTTTAACGGGCTTGGCCACGTGAGGCCGAACTTTGTCACGCTTCTCCGCATATTGTGAGCATTTCTCGCATAGAGTTCCGCTCAATCGCATCAACTGAAGTCGATACCGATCCCCAATGATTTCGCTTAGTTTCAACAGCTCGTAATAAATAATCGTAACTGACGTGGTCTCGCCAAGTACAAAGCATAACCTTCGCAGTGTGAATATTCGGCCGAGGCGGCGACTCATGATTTGCTTTTCTTTCTATTGCTGTAATGAATCCATTTTTCATCACCCGTTATAACACCATGAAGAAAACCCTTCCTTTTTAGTCGCTGAAGCAAATGTTCACAGGCGAAAAAACGACGCTCAACATCCCTTGGCTTCAACTAATGATGATTGATTTATGTTTTTGAATCGTTCCCAAATGAGTTAAAATGAGCTTAGGTGCGCATATATAGAGTCCAGTCAAAGTGATCTAATACTTGTCATATTTCAGGTTAAGCAATTTTTATCAATTTTAAAATATTCGTTTCTTAATTTTCGTTACAAAATTGATAATATATTCATCATTTCCATCCACAGCAAATACAAGATAATAATAATGCGTATAAATAATGTGGGAAACGACCAATTGACATCTTAAGGCTCTGGAGGGGAAAAGACCTTTATTGCTCTATAGATAGATCGGACAATAAGAAGGATTCTTCTTCCTTTAGCAAAATTTATCTAGTCACACAAAATCTTAACTAATGTTGCAATTTTTCACATACAGTAAATCTATTTTACATCTTCCAATCATTTCCCATCAAAACGATAGCCACTGTGTCTTTAGCATTTGATTTATTATAATTTTATTAACAAAAGAAATTTCATTTCATTTCAAATTTTCACATTCCACATAAATGTTATACTAATACTCGTATAACATTTATGTGGAATGTGAAAAAATAAAAATTATAACAAAGTCTGTATTCAACACTGCTAAATATGAGCTTTGAAAAGGACCATGAAGATTTATTATCACATAGGTTTACCGCAAATGAATAAACATTTTTATGAATGTCATTTATCACACAAACTCAGGCGAAAAGCCACAGTCAGAAATTTTCTAATTTAGACAAACTTTGTAACCAAAAGAAATGTTAACAAAGTCAAAATACGCATAGTTGAAATTGTTGGCACTTCTGCAAAATAATTTGCAAAAAAAACGGAAAGACGGATAAGTGAGAGAGAAAGAGAGGACAATGGAAAGTTATAAATTATAACATACATAAATTTGTAAAGTAATGGTCAGAAATATTTGGCTAGTAAAGTAATTATTAGCGAAAGACGGATGATTTGTCGACACAATGTACTCCTAAATCAACTACAATTAAATTTTCGATTTATTTATTCACATCATGTACCACTAAAGCTGAATGGCGGACTGAAATAAATTCGTCTGCTTAGTCAGGCCCGTCAGCGCCCCGAATGGAGAAAGTCTGATCATTATGAAATGTCCTTATATTACTATGCTTTACACACATACTCTGAAAGAGCATAAATATCAGAAAACAAGGAAATTCCCTTTCTTGCTATATATGGGAGATAGGCAGAGTTCGTATTTACCCACCTTGCTCATGGGTTCAAGTCCATCAGAAATAATCGCTTATACATTAGCCATGAGAAACGAGGAATACTTGTCCACACAATTCATCAACATTCAAAACCCATGGGACACGAGTTAGCGCCATTTTGCGCAATTACTCACGGCAGCTACACATTTCTCATGAGTAATGTGTAACTTTATACTCGTACATCACACTTAGCCGTATTTTATCCATGAGTAACTCATTGATAACTCTCCAAAGCACATACTCATTTCTATTTCGGAGTATAAAAAATCAGAAAAATTTGCTACATCTCAAAAGCGAAGTGAAAATAACCATATTTTTTGCATTTCTAAAGGGGTTAGGGGATATGTAAACAGTTCGTATTTACCCGCTTTTAAAAGGTGTAAAATAATTTTCAAAAAAATTGCCTTTTTGCAAAAATCTCTAAGACATAAGTAATCAAAGTAGGCTTATACCAGTCGATGTCTTTTACAAAACACTAAAAAAAAAAAAATTAAAAATTGTAATAAAATATGAAAAACTGCAAACATTTAAGTGTTGCAAAATATGGAATTAGTGAAACATCCAATTGCCCAAAGCCATAATTTGGCCAAATCGCAAGAGGATGATTATTTGGAGGAAAATATCATCAATTTGGAAAATCACAATTTCTGCTGATCATCATTTCTCGTGAGTAATGTGTAAGCGATTGTATCTCATTCGCCATGGCGATGTAGGCGGGATAGCCATAACACAGGGTGTCCGTCGGGAAGGTATAGTACTTTGTTTGCTTATAATACATATAATATAATGAATAAATGAAAGAGAATGGATCTTATATTGATAAATGTTTTATTTAATGTCGGCAATTATGTTTGGAATACAATATCAGATAAATGTCCAGCTCTGTTAGCCTCACAAATGTGAGCTCTTTTGAACACATTTTTTACTATATTCTCACACATTTCACGCGGTATTTCATTAATTTAATCACGAATATTTTGTTTAAGTTGCTCAAGCGTCTCTGGTTTGTTTGCATAATCCTTGCTTTTCAGATATCCCTACAAAAAGAAGTCCGGAGCAGTCAAATCAGGCTCTACGGTCGCTTACGGTCAATCAACATCACCATTTCTTGAAATAACTTGTTGCGGAAAGAGGTCTCGCAGTAATTCCGCTGTAATCCTGGCTGTATGCGATGTGGCACCGTCTTATTGATACCACATGTTAATCAAGCCCAAAGCAAGCAGTGGTGGCGTTAAAAAGTTTTCAATCATATCACGATATCGCTCCCCATTGACAGTTACCGTTACGCCGTTTTCAGTTTCAAAGAAGTAACGTCCAATGATTCCTCCTGACCAAATTGCATACCAGACTGACACTTTTAATGGATGCAAAGGAGACTGATGAATAATTTGAGGGGCTTCCATTGGCCAGAACCGACTATTCTGTTTATTCACATATCCATTCAAATGAAAATGTGCCTCGCCATTCATTATGATTTTTTCATGAAAATCGGGGTTGTCATGGGCGAGGTGTAATATCCTATAGGCATATGTACGGCGGCGTAAATGGCCTTGTGGAAGAAGCTCTTGTGTCAGCTGAATCTTAAATGGAAACAAATGCAAATCCTTGTGCAAAATTGTGGCCAAAGTTGTTCTTTGATGGATTGTTTTGAACATTTTCTCAAGGAGTGGTAATATTTTCAGCCGATTTGGCAATACGTTGTGGTCCATGCTTGGCCCTATCAGCTGCAGACCTTCTTTCTCCGAAATCATTCACTACACGATAAATAATGCGTCTAGTTGGCATGTTTTTCTCCTAAAAATTTCACGTAACTTTTTCATTGTCACAAAATAGTATACCTTCCCGACGCACACCCTGTATTATAAATTACTACTGTAAAAATATTAAGAGCTGCTCGATCTGCGGCTGTTAAATAATCCATGTTCGTGAATGGCAAACATACCACTAAATAAATAACACTTCAGGTGACAGGTATTTAACAGCTGAAAAACTTGCCAGAACAGAGTGTTCTGAAACCACTAAATGTATAACCCAAATACCTTTTAACCAAATGTGTTTTATACGAGCACATTTTTGGATCGACTGAACTGTGTCGTTCTTGCTGGCAGGCACGAAACTGTCATGAATCGTTGTGAGTCCTTTTAAAATCTACCGCAGCCTAACAATTTGCAGATTGCAGCCATGTACGGAGTTTTCTTGGTTCTTGCATGCTTTCAAAGCAACAAATTTTAATGCTGCTTCCTTTATAGCGCATTAATTTGCAGAAATATTTAGTAAAAATCACGTGGTTCACCATAACACTTCTGGCACCCCGCAATTTATTGCACCAAACAAAAGACAATGTTTGGGTGAAGGTGAGTGTAAGACAGTTCTAATGGCTGGAATTTATGTCCTGTTTTTAATACCTTTCCATGGTCATGGTCCCTTTAAAATGTTAATGATTTCGTAGTCTTCTTTCTTGTACAGATGCACTACTGGTTTGACCTCTATCATTTAAGAGGCACGCGGACGAACAGACTTATTTACATTTACATTAATTTGTATGTGTATGGTTTGGGGGGGGGGGCAGCCATTGAATAATGAAATTCGAAATTTAAATACAAAAAGCTTAGACCATTAGCTTAATTTAATATTAAAAGTATTGCCCGACTCTAAGACGAAATCTTTGAATGCTTGCAGAACAGGTTTGTTGTGATTGGGGCAAGAAGAATGCTTTCAAAATGATTCGATCGTGCACTTAGTAGATCCTCGTTTTGATCAGAATCCTAAACTTACTACTGTAGTGGGTAATATATAGAGCGATTTATTTAGATGTATTTTTCCCGTAGAGATTTTATTGCAAATCAAACTTTTATTTACAACACATCAAATATAGATAAGCTCGGGTCGATCGCATCAATGAACTACATTAGATTATATTACATTACAGGAACAGCATATATTGCAAAGGAATACTCTTTTAAAACCGATGATGAAAAAAATGTGTTGAATGATAATACAAATAAAACCGAAAGGTAAGTTTTATAATTTTTTTTATTGAAAATGTTATATGAATCGCCTCTGCCAGGAATTTTTTGACAAAATAACGACCACCATTTTAAAGAACAACTCTTAAAAAGGCAAATATAAGTTTATAGTCCTTACTTGTTTTAATTCTGAAAAAGTACGTATAAACACATCATGCCATAAAAGACGTATTTAGAAAAATTCATATTTCGCTGTATCCAAGCCTGACATAGACTCCACTTTAGTAACTGTGTTTCTATTCCATTTTCCTGTATCCCTGTGGGAGCTAATGGCGACGAGACTATGAGACTCTAGCCCAAATATGTGCTTTCACATCCTTGTATGGGATTGCACAAATCCACTTCTTACCATACTCTAAAAGTACATCATAATATGTAATTTTTGTTACAAACATACAACGTACCGAGATAACGCAGAGATACAACATTGTATGGCAAATTGCCATAAAATAGTGTGAGCTGATATCAGCTACTATTAGAGATGGTGTGAGAACTACAGCAGATCCCAACGTAAGGAACTTAACTTTAGAAAATAGGGGGCCAGAATGTGAAGTGACTTTGTGAAGAACTCAGGCAACTTTAGAGCAAAGTACGAAGATCTTTGAATGACTAACCATAGGCAGATAAGTTTAAAGTCTAGGCAGAGAAAACTACAGATCTTTGAACATTAATATAACATAGTTTTTTGCAAACATTTCGCCCGTATGCCGGATTTGCGATAGTCTACATAAAAATAAATAAATCCTCTCCGACATTTGCAAACATTTCGCCCGTATGCCGGATTTGCGATAGTCTATATAAAAATAAATAAATCCTCTCCGACATTTGCAAACATTTCGCCCGTATGTCGGATTTGCGATAGTCTATATAAAAATAAATAAATCCTCTCCGAGTGTGTAGTACTAAGCAGTCATTGAAACAAAATTTCTTCCGCTTTATACAAAAAGTCAGCTTATAGGCTTTTATTAAACTGCTCAGGAAATTTAATAAAAGCCTATAAGCTGACTTGATGACTTCCAAGATTTTATTAGTATTTTCCTACGTCATTACTATTATTATTATTATTATTATTATTATTATTATTATTTTTTTTTTTTGTATTTTACCAGAGGGTGTTTCATCATAGACGTTTATGTCGCTGCGTTGAATGCCCTGATCGCAGTGATAGTCAAGAATGTATGGAATTTTCTCAATTTTATTTGAATTTTGAACTCATTAACCCAAGACTGGCTTTACTAAAAACCAAGACCCTAAAAGTATAGTATGGCCGGATGCAATGTGTGATATTTCTGGCTTAAGACATCTATTTAGTAGAAACATCTAATAGCGAATATCTTACGATTTCAGTCAAAACTGTTTCCTATATCTGACGGCAGTAAAGGTTGGACAATACAACGAATATGTCTACATGTATATGACATAAAGAAGACCTAAACGAGGTGGGAAAAATATTCTTTATTTCTCTATATAATATATTTTTGTCGCGATACACTTTTTCTAGCAATATTCAATATGTTTATAGTAAGAGCTGTCCTTAAAATAGCCTCAACCGCGGACTCCAGCTCTTCATTGTTGGTAAATCTTTTCTTTTTCTTCTTAGATGGCAACTGGAATAGACTTGCTTACCTATTACACGCCGCCCGTAGAAAATTAATTCCAAGCGCTTCGATCTTCTGCGCTTCTCCTCCAATTCGTTACACCAAATTTCGATAGTATTTCAAAAGCCTGGTCTTTCCAACGAAGTTGTGGTCGCCCTCTTCAGCGCTGTTCATCGAGTTCGCTGTCGAAACCTTTCCGTGCCGGAGCATTTGGGCCCATCCGCACAACATAACTCAACCAGCGCAATCGCAACGCAGATCTTTTATCACCAAGCAATTTTTTCAAGCTTGGAATTGAAAATATAGTCCGAGGGAGGTAAATCTGGCATTTAGGTCACGTGACGAAGCAATTCGAACTATGGTTCATTAACTTAGGCCATCGCAATAGGGGATGTATCAACTGAAGCATTGTCTTGATAAAACAACACTTTATTTTCCACCAAAGGTGGCCTTTTTCCGCAATTTCATCACCTAAACGATGCAATAAATTACCATAACATTCGCCGTTGATGGTTTTTCCTTTCCGAAGATAATCAATAAATATAATCACAAGCGCATTTCAAAAAAATAGACGTCATGGCCTTGCACATGGAAGCGATTTCGCCTTCTTTGGACACGATTCTGCCAAACCAGTCCACTACTTTGACTGTTCCTTTGTGTCTGGTGTGCAGTGGTGGACCCATGTCTCATCCATTATATAAATCGGCGCAAAAATTCGGCTTTATTGCGTTACAAAATGGTGAAGCTACACTGAAATATTTTCACGACGCCGCTTTTGTGCAGGCGCGGCACCCATCTTCAAATCTTCGGTCAATATGCAATGTATATCACTTTTTAATCAATCAATCAAGATAGAATTGAAACATCGAAAATTGTAGTAAATTAACTGTAAGATCAGATATTGTCGATTAACCTTTTTTTCTCTTAAGCAATTTTAGTAGTGAGTATTTGACGTTCACATTAGAATTGTCGGATGTGTTTCCAACAAAATTCACATGAGATGACAATAATTGTACAACATTGCCATGTAAAAATATGTGTATAAACTTACAGCGTTTATATTTAATTGAATTATAAGAAAAAACTTATTACTAACTATTCTAGAAACAAAATTTGTCTTAATGAATTTTTATCCATAAAGTACACAAATGTACTATACACGTAAATGAATTCCCAACCTAACTTTATAAATGAAATCATTGTGAATTATCCTGAATTTTAATCTAACATTGCTAAGCTTCGTGGCAAGTTCGTGGAACCAGTATCGGCCACTTAACTTTTAAAAGCCTACTGGTGAGCACTTCTCTACTCTAAAAATAAAACATCTTGAATTGTAATTAATTCATTTGGTTTTTTTTATCTCAAACTATTTCTTTACAATCCGCAACTTGCATGTAATTTCTCTTGTACTTTGAGAAATTATATGTTCAAGACAATTTTCTCTTCCCACAGCCGGAGACATTTCCCTAAGTACGAAATCCACTACTTGAAAGATTTATTTTAATCTCACGACCAGATAATTGCTCATCCAACCGCACCCTTCCCGCTACTCGGAACTGGCTTCCCCGCCTTTATCGCTACCCGCTAACTTCCATAGCCAGTTTTGTGATCTACTCCAGTACATGGTCCTTCGAGCCTTCCTTTATTGCAATATGAAATTCTGTATCGTGAGAAAAGAGCACTGGCATCTTTGATCGAAACTAAGTAATTAGCGTACCATCCTCGAACACAGTAAATCTCCTCTTCATACAGATTCCCCTTCGTCAAGTACATTTTGTTCATACAATACATCCTTGTCCTACTCCTCTCATCGCCATTCTGGTACAAATTAGTGTAATAAAACGTTTCATAAAACTTATGCGAAACATTTATGGTTCTTTTTAGGTTAAAAGTAGCTGCTACAAATATGTGAGTCCAACAAATACTCCAAACATTTTGTAGCCAAAAGAGGGGGCGACAGAGCATCGGGAGGGCTGTAGTAACCATAATATTATATATGTAGTATTAGTTGATGACCATAGCATGCATTCAGCCAGCAGCCCTATCAGTTACCAAACAGTAATGGCCAACAACTACTTCTTGTATAGAAAAACACTTACACAGATACGCAAAACAACATACGTACTTATACATAGTTACTCATACCACTGCAATGTGCCGGCCAGCCAAATAGTGATGGTTAAGGGAAGCAGAATCTAATGGCGCTGTCTGTCGTCTATGGTGCTATAAGTTTTTAAGCTTCACTACCAAATAGTTTTGTTTACGAATACGGGAGGATTCGTATTTGTATTTTAATTTGTGGCTTCACTAGGAAGCCGTTTTGTGGTTCTTAATAACTAAAGATTAAAGACATATATTTCTTTTGGGGGAAAACTTAGAAATAAAATATGCTTAGATTCGTATCATCTATACTATAACAATCTTAAATTTGGGTTAGAGTAACATTTATTGTAATAAATGTACATTGATAACAAGCAAACTGGGGAAAGCTAAATATAGATTACCCACTAAATTATCCACAATTTCGGATTGTATTAAATGTGGCATCGAAACAACTTATATTGGCGTTGGCCTAAAGAGGATGGAAATGTTGGACCAATTTCAACAACTAATTAATTAAGTATAATTGCAGGTCATAAAAATTAAATAAGTGCGGGACCAAATATTACCTATATATAATATCGTATAATATTTCTCTGAGAAGCAGCTTCCAACATTTCAAATTTGGTGGCAGAAATTTCATCGAAGAGGAACTAGAGGGCTAATAGTGCTCTTTGGCATTAAATAGTGTAAACACTACAGATCTCTTAAAATTTTTTTAGCACGTCAATCACTTCTTATAATATTCATTATTTGAAATCTGTCAAATTAACAATAAGCCAATTTTATAAAAATAAAAGGCTGGCATCTGATGTTGTTTATTAGTGTAAGAAACACACTAATTTCTTCTTCAAAGATGTTCATCTATATAAATTTATATATAGACTGGGGCACGAATCATGCTACAAACACAATGTCAATGTCATTGCCAGGACCGTTATTTAAAGATTTTGAAGGAGTTTTTTACCCAGAACTGCGCCAAAAATGTATCCGTTTAAAAAGCATTTGCTTCCAGCAAAATGGAGCAACTGCACACAAAGCCAGACCGGTTATGGCAGAGCTCGAATGAAAATTCCTAAACAATTTAATATCCAGAAACTCCACTTTCTGCTGGTCTTCCATGGTCATCTGATCTGACTGCACCAGACTTTTTGTCATAGGGTAACATCAAGCAAGAGGTGTACAAACCGAAGCCAAGGAATTTGACTGAATCGAGCGGTCCATTAAATTAATAATTGAGGCTATTGCGCAATGAATAATTTTCTAATCAGGTGTCACATATGCGTGAATGAGCATGAAGTTCATTTAAAATAAAATTAAATTTTCTACACAATAAAAAAAAATAATTGAAATATATTGATTAAAAAAAAGTTATTTGAATTTCAAATTGTAGTGCAATTGGTGCGCCATCCTGTATCATGATTTGGGAGAAGCTAAAATCACAAAGCTGTGTTTTTTATTCTGCTTTAATAGTATAGTCACGTTCAAATAGGGAATTTTTCGAAATTCGTATTTTTAATGAGTATAACATTCTTGGCACCAACTCCAAGAATGAAAGGGTGAGGCCTGAATCATTGGGAATGTGAATTAAAATTCATTTAGCGACTTGCGGATATGTCCTCGGCGCAAGTTTAGGTAAAAAAAAACTCCTAACTGACGTCATTTGAGTCAGTTAGTGAAATTCGAAATTCGTATTTTTAATGGGCATAACAAGAAAGAAAAGCCAAACAAGTTGGCACCAACGCCAAGAATGAAAGAGTGAGGCCTGAATCATTGGGAATGTGAATTAGAATTAATTTACCGACTTGCGGATACGATTTCGGCTCAGTTTTCCGCAAAAAAAAAAAACACCTAACTGACGTCATTTAAGTCAGTTAATGAAATTCGAAATTCGTATTTTTAATGGGTATAACAAAAAAAAAAAAAAACCCGGGCAAGCTGGCACCAACGCCCAGAATGAAAGAGTGAGGCCCGAATCATTGGGAATGTGAATTGGAATTCATTTACCGACTTGCGGATACGTCTTCGACTCAGGTTTAGGTAAAAAAAAACTGCTAACTGACGTCATTTGAGTCAGTTAGTGATGTAAGTCATTTGCAGGATGATAGACTTGTTAGTTGGTGCGACATTAATAGCATGAAGTTGAACCTTTGTAAATGTAAGAAGTTGTAATTTTGTAGGAATAATTTACAGATCTGGGATTTCCATATAGGTTCTTATAAGTTGGAAAATGTTGCATCTATAATTGACTTAGGTATAACACTAGATCAGCGACTAAAATTCCGTTTGCATATAGATTCCGTTGTTAGTAGAGCAATTTCCTTAACGGGTTTTGTTAATAGATGGTCCAGGGAATTTGATGACACACAAGCCTCGTTCGCCCATGCTTAGAATATAACTGTGTAATTTGGAGTCCCGCATATAGCTGTTATATTGATGAATCTATTCAGAAACAGTTTCTTTTCTTTGCTCTTCGAGGTTTCTCCCGGAACTATGAAAACTTGCCGCCCTATGTAAATCGATTAAATCTTATTTCTCTGACCACTCTTGAAAAATGAAGATTTATGTTAAGAGCTATGTTTATTGTTAAGCTAATTTATGGATAAATGAATTCGCCTTTTCTACTAAGCAAAATTAATTTTAATATTCCTCAAAGATTTGTCCGAAATCTTCTGCCATTAATGCTCAGTACGGCAAGAAGTAATTATGAAATTTATAGTCCATTCCGTTGTCTGTGCTGAATATATAACGAAATTTATTGTTATACATATATCGTGTAACGATTCAATCAAAATTATAAAGTGAAAAATACTTAATAGATAATAATTTGCATTTATTACTGTCTGGCAACGTACGTGTGTCACCTGTTAATTGCCGATATTCTATTTGGAGTAGCTACACTGCCAGCTCTGAATTTGTTTCAAATTCTATGTTCGATGTCTCCCGCCGCCTATTCCCTTATGTGTTGGTGAAATAATCGTTTTATGTTCCTGTCGGTATCCAGTCATCATCTCTTCTTATCCAGTTGCCAATAATTGCTGCTAATATTTCTATGTTGTGTCCTTAATATCCAGTGAAAGAAGTGTGCTTGTTTTTGTCTTTGTGTCGTATCCATCACTCTCGTAAAGATTTTGTTGTATTACTGGAACATCCACTAATATCGTACCATCTAACTGTTCGAAGTTATTGTTATGGGGAAGGAAGAATAGCATTTTCTTTCAGATCTTAAATTTAATTATTGGATAATACGAGAGTTTGCCGGGAGTTTAAAGGTACGAACCAAATTAGGCCGCCTAGTGTCTATCTAATACTTTAAGTTTAGAATCTAGAATTATCCAAATCGCAAATTATATTAATCGCTATTTCGAAAAGTATGCACAGTATCTTTCCTGGGAAAACGCTAAGACAATAAATTTGCAAGGTCCATAAGACTATTTCGTTGCAGCAAAAGAAGCAAAGTCTGCAACATAAACAATTTATTACCGGAAAACTCCGGCATTTCAAGCGATCATGCCAAAGATTGAATGAGAAATATCTAATAGTACAAGCTAATTTCAAAACCAGCTTTTATAGGCTATTAATGGAGCCTTTGGTACAGTTGTATCAAAGGAGGAACAGAAGGACATTGTGGTTAATTTATCTGTGCAAAGACTCTCTAGTATACAAGAGAGAAAATATGCAGGCTATTTAAATCTTGCATTCTTGTTGGAACATCCTTTATAATCGTTGTGTATCTGTTCGGTGTCTTCATTCGTAATTCTATACGTTTAGTTACTCTTTTATTTTAATTATGGTTATTTTAATTATTTTTAATATACTTAAGTTTTGAGATATACTCAGCTACTCTCACTGATGTTTTTTAATATTTTTTTTATTGTGCACTTTTTATAATAAATATTATTTTTATTGTTTTGAATTATTGTTTTTTTATTTATGTTTATATTTTTTTAATTTGTAAGGAATTTTGTTTTATATTATTATGTGTTAAGTAATGTGAATGAACAATTGTAATGAATCCCAGCTGTTAAAGGGTGTCCCAACAAGAACGCAAGATTTAAATTTGGCGCCATGCGAAGTGTCATTGTTTAACATTTGAACAATTGTTATTGTTTGCTAGTAGAAGATACGAGGTTAGCAAAAATGGAGCGTTACACGAATGGACAACGCTTTCTCATTGTGAAATTGTTTTACCAAAATGGTGAAAGTTTTGCGGCCTCAGTTCGCAAATTGCGATCAATTTGGGGTCACAATAATGCTCCAAAAGAGTCAACTGTAAAGAGATTAATGGATAAATTTGCCAAAACTGGGTCTGTTAGTGATGAAAAGACAACAACGCGCCTTCGCCCAGGTCGATCGACCGAAAATGTCGCAGCTGTACGTGATGATGTCGCTCAAACTCCGTCCACCTCAATTCGACACGGAGCTTAGCAAATTGGTGTCTCCAAATTCACTATGCAGCGAATTTCGACGAAAGATTTGCATCTTCATGCATACAAAGTTCAATTGAAGTTCAGGAACTGAAGCCAATTAATTGGGAATTGGAGAGACAACATGAAAATTCTGATTTTGCCGATAAAATCATCTTCAGTGACGAGACCCATTTCCATCTTGATGGCTTCCTAAATAGGCAGAGTTGTCGCATTTGGGGTGGGGAAAATCCTCGAGTGATTCACGAGAAGCAAATGCATCTTCAACGTGTCACTGTGTGGTGTGGATTTTGGGCTGAAGGAATTATTGGACCTTTTTTATGAAAATGAGACATGTCAAGCGTAAACAGTTAATGGTGTTCGGTATCGTGAAATGATAACCAGTTTTTTCGTGCCTAGAATTGAAGAAATGAATGTGGACAGCATGTGGTCTCAACAAGACGGCGCGACATGTCACACAGCCAGAGAAACAATTCAATTGCTGCATCAGTCATTTAAATCTTGCGTTCTTGTTGGGACACCCTACATCATACATCAACTATTGTAGCTGCTTATTAAATAAATAAATAAATATTAATACATTAGCACTATTTATTGCGCCACCATGTATGTAACAGAGGTGTCTGAAACATCATGCAGCTTGTTAACTTTTCTAGAGATGTATTCATGACCTGATAATGGCCAAGCTTTTTTGCTACTGCGCTGATTTTGTCCACTTTTGAGCTTAACCTGATTATGATTATGAAATTTTCGGCCTATGAAATTATGCCAAATTTCGGCCAACTATCGTAAACTCTATCAAGATTTTGAGACATACGAGGGTGGAGAGACATGTTTAAATAGACATCAATTTGCACAACGATGAAGAACATATATAAAATATTTAAGTGAATTACGTTAAGAATTACTGGTTATCGTAAACGAAAAGACAAACTTCGTAAACCCGTTCCCATTCTATGACGGTGGATATAAAAATTCCAGTTAATTTATTTTTTATACCCTGTCGTTTTAGTGACAGTTTTTGCAAGTTTTCAAAAACAATCTGCAGCTTAATATTAATATTGTTTCGTTTTCAAAATTCCTCCACAAATAATTAACATTTTCCGTAAGTCTGCATAATATCATAACTTTTATTTTGCACAATCTCGATAAAGGCATCAACTTGTCAACCAGAATGCCTTTAACTTCTGATAACTTAGTAATTAACAAAAATTTAATCCAAATTAAACATGACTTAACAACTTCGTTATGACATGAGGCAGGTCGGAAATCAACGACAGCAGAGCAGCAGCCTTAGCAGCGCCAGCTCAAGCACAATAATAATAATTGTCAACACGTTAACTCATCTGACTGGGCAAAAGTCCTTAATAAAGCATTGTCCTTTTTCAGTTTTCATGCACATAGTTAGTTCATCATACAAAGCAGCCGGTCGATCTGTGTGTTGCTCGTATTGTTGCTGGCACATTTTACCTTTCATAACCAAAGCATTAAAATACTTTTGTCATTTTATGTTCAGTCATTGTTGTATTATTATTAAAAAAAAAAAAACAAAAAAAAAATACAAAAAAATACAAAAATACGGCAAACCAGCAACACCAGCAATATTCCAAGTTCCAGCACTGGTCATGGTGGCATCGGATGCCAATGCCATACCTAAGGATTGCAAGAAGGACAGAGTGGGAGTTTAACATTCATATTATAATGCTATCCTGTCGTCTGGGGATTGTATACCAACTACTTAACAACTCAAACTGATTTCACAAATATGCCAACTGCCATTTGATGTCAACTCAAGCTTAGAACTTGTAGACACACACAAACAAACATCGTACACTCGTAGTCACAGCCAGAGTCAGAATGAGACAGTCAGACACGCAGACTGACAGACTTGTGAAGCGAACCAAGTGGAACCGAAAGTGAATGAGTCGAGGAGAGAAAGTTTCCTCCTCTAGTTGTTGGTTTTTGTAAATAGTAATCGCATCGTAACATTGGAATGGGGCAATCCATTGGGGGGATGGTGTAAACAAGAAAGCAGTCAACGGTGAAATTTACCAACTTTCATTACGGCACAAGACCAATTCACAAATATAATGCGAGTAGTGGTATAATAAGTTGGTTGGGGACTGTAAAAAATTCCTCCAAAGTTGACGGGGCTTATTAGCATTTATTAAGAATCGATGACAAGCAATTCATAATATTTTATTTTAAATATGGAACCGACAAGCAAAAACCTCTCCTGTTGTTAACTAGTATTGGTATAGGTTAGGTCAGTTTGGCAGTCTGAATAGACAGACTCACTTAGACTGTATAATCCACTGTGACACCACGGAAACTAGAGATGTGGATGCCCCTAGTTTCACTCGTTGAACCATCCTAAGAGCCTCAAGAAGCTCTTAAGTCGGACCACATCCATGTCGTCCAGATCTCATACGTCCCTAAATAAAAAAGAGCCCAGTGTTAACCCCTGCCTGTTCGCCAGGGCGCGGTAATTGCAAAGAACCTGTTCTACATATGTGACTCCTGCAGGAGTCACAAGACGCAACATTCAGTTTTCCTGCATATCTTCCAATCAGACAGTGTCCCGTTATGACAGATACAATCAAAAAGACGTCGACTCTTGATAGCGACAGCAATTTGTGTGTGAACTCTTCAGATCTAGGTGAGGCCACATCTGTCTGGATTGATTACAGCCTCGGACACACGCCCTCCTACCATTTGCTGCTAAATATGCTCTATCTCGCAATAGGAGCCTGCAAGTGACTAGAGGCATGCCCACGGACTCCAACTCGGCTAGAGTCTGTAAGGTTGTCCCTAGTCTTGCCTGCTCATCTGCTCTGCAGTTCCCTGGTATGACCCTGTGGCCCGGCACCCACTAGCTAGTATAAAAATTAAAAGAATTTTTGAGTATTATGCCTGCTTTATAAAGAAAATATGGATTTTTAGAAGTGTTATCCATTGAGTGGTTTCAAAACCGCCGGTCTGGCAAGGCTGTCAGCTATTAAGTACCTGTCATCTGAAGTGTTATTTATTTAGCCAAAGTTTAGCCATTTACGGATATGAATCATTTAGCAACTGAAGGACGTGTAAAAACAGTTAAAACTTACTGGTTATCTAAACGTGGGCTTTGAATGGAACAAAATTGTCACATATAGTTCTAGGGGAACCCATAGATGATTGTAGGAAAGCCACTATATCCGGAAGAACCGATTTTTTGGTGCGCATTATGGCCTGAATGTGGCATTGGGTCGTTTTTTTCGAAAATGACCCTAGAGGAACCTCAAAAGGATCCATTGCTGCAACTAATCCAAACATCATAATAAAATCAAAGTTTCTTTGAAATCAAAGTTTTATGCATGTTTTTTTAACTTTACTTTTGCAACCGAAAAACGAATAAACCTTTATTACCGTAAAATAATTTCGAAGGCATAAAATTTCAAAATGATGTCGAAATTTTGTGAATTTTAAAATTTAAGTGATCAAAACATTTTCAATTTACATTTTCGTAAACAATTTTGCGAAAAGCCTATAAATTTGTTGCACTAATTATATTCAAATTTGGTTCAAGCTGAGCGTTTATCAAAGTGAATTCTTACAAAAAAAAAGGGCCAACAAGCATACAATCCTCCTGGTGTCTCCCATACAAAATGGTTGATTTTCTCAAATTCAATATTTTTTCTATAATTTCTAATCGGTAGGCTACAACAGCCTAAGATTTTGTTCAATATACTGACAATTCCCTTTAAGTCCTGATGAAAATTGACTAACTAATCGCAAACATTCTGGTACCGATATTTGTACTGAATTCAAT
Source organism: Philornis downsi (assembly GCA_019455685.1). Taxonomy (NCBI): domain Eukaryota; kingdom Metazoa; phylum Arthropoda; class Insecta; order Diptera; family Muscidae; genus Philornis; species Philornis downsi. The sequence continues at coordinate 472,017 of JAHXMU010000084.1, forward strand.
GAAATTTTGCAAAAGTTATGCGTTTGGTGAAGTAAATTCTGCCCATATCTTCTTAGATCCATATATTTAACGTGGTCGCACTAAATTTAGCAACATTTGGTACACGCTAAGCGTTTACCAAAGTAAGGTCTCACAAAGAAATCATGTCGGTTTTTCGATATTCAAGTATTATTTTGTACCTTCTAATCGGTTAGTTGTAAAAAGCAAGATTTTTGAACAACAGATCGATTTACAGTTCACTGTAAACAGTAAGAAAAATTGATCAAGTAACTGCACTCCTTCTTGTACTTCCCATACAAATGACTGATTTAAACCATACGAGTATATTTTTAGCCTTATATCTTGCAAGCACAGGGTGTCCGTCGGGAAGATATACTACTTTGTTTGGCCGCCATTTTGGTGAATATTAATCTTGACAGTCCATATTTGGCAGTCGTGAAGTAGAGACATGGCAAATTTATTATGAAAAGATATTCTATATACCAACGTGTTTTAATAGTCAAAACATCATATCAAAATCAATCATCGATTACTGTGACGATGAGAAAGTTACGTGAAAATTTTGGGAGAAACAACGTGCCAACACGACGCACTATTTATCGTGTAGTGAATGATTTCGAAGAAAGATCCTGATAGGGCCAAACATGGACCACAACACACTGAAAGATCGGCTGAAAACATTACTGCTGCTCAAAAAAGTGTTCAAAACAATCCATCAACCTCAATTCGATGCTGTGCTCAGGAGCTTGGTCTTCAAAGAATGATTTTGGCCACAATTTTCAAGATTTAGTTGACTTAGGAACTTCTTCCACAAGACCATTTACGCCGCCGGACATATGCCAATAGGAAGTTACAGCTCGCCCATGGCAATTCCGATTTTCATGAAAAAATGATAAAGAGTGACGAGGCACATTTTCATTTGAATGGATATGTGAATAAACAGAATAGGCGGTTCTGGGCAATGGAAAACCCTCAAATTATTCATCAGTCACCTTTGTATCAATTAAAAGTGACATTTGGTCAGGAGGAATCATTGGACTTTACTTCTTTGAAACTGAAAACGGCGCAACGATAACTGTCAATGGGGAGCGATATCGTGATATGATTGAAAACTTTTTAACGCCACAACTGCCTGTTTTGGACTTGATTAACATGTGGTATCAACAAGACGGTGCCACATCGCATACAGCCAGGATTACAACGGAATTACTGCGAGACCTCTTTCCACAACAAGTTCTTTCAAGAAATGGTGATGTTAATTGGCCTCTACGGTCGCTGGATTTGACTGCCCGGACTTCTTTTTGTGGGGATATCTGAAAAGCAAGGTTTATGCAAACAAACCAGAAACGCTTGAGCAACTCAAACAAAATATTCATGATGAAAAATGTGCTCAAAAAGGCTCGCATTTATGAGGCTAACAGAGGCGGACATTTAACTGATATTTAATTCCACACATAATTGCCGACATTAAATAAAACATTTATCAATATAAGATCCATTCTCTTTCATTTAATCAAAAATTATAAACAAACAAAGTACTATGCCTTTCCGACGTACACCCTGTATATCTTGCAGTGCATATTTAATAGTGTCAATTGGGAAAAAAACGAAAGGCTATGCCATATCTCTTCTGCTATCCCCTAAGCTAGCCCCACCTTTGAATCGCCACTTTTTTTAGTAGGTTCCAACTATTTTTACGAGTTCTTCGGTTGGTATATGATTCATATTCGTGAATTGGCCAACCTTTCACTAAATAAACAACATTTCAGGTGACAGGCATTTAACAGCTGACAGGCTTGACAAACAAGCGGTTTTGACAGCATCACTCCAACAGACTTAACTTCTAATTGGCATTTTGAACAACATTTTAAAAACATGTTATTTGATTTTTCGCGTCATCGAAGTAGAACATGGTCCGCGCACTAAACAATCCACCGTTGAAAGAAAAAAAGATGTTTGTATTTGGGAATGGTCACGCACGCGGTAGTCGCCTTTTCAAACTGTCACGCATCAGCAACGTCGGCAATCCCCGTCAGTCAGTTTACTATATACTGGTTAAGAACGGTTCAAATATCAGTCGAAGTGTTATTACCTTACCGGTACGTGTAGATTAAGTTCCTCCAAAATACACCCTGCTACAGAACTTAAAGAAATGCCATGGCAGAAATAAGTTTCAAGTCACAATAGGACTAATAATTTTGAACAAAGGAGGACATTTTTAACATCAAATCAAAAGAGGGAGACTTAGGCAACTAAATTTCGAATTCCTGACCACAGAGTTGTTTTCATTTTATTCAAGTCCTTTCTTCAAGTCAGCTAAAATTTGATATCAAAAGTTTCGCAAAAATATATAAAATCTCAATTTTCATTACTTTTACTTTCACAGCTTGAACATTTATGGAAATTATAATTGCAATGTCTTTTCTTAACTTCAAAAATTCCACATTATGTCCTTTTTGACCTCTCCCTCGTAACAGGATCTCTTAAAAACTGTCCTTTATAGCTGTTGCTGCTGTTGTTTGTTTGTTACACGAATCATACGTTTCACTACTTGACATCAACTGGCTGCTACAGTTACTCCAACCCGTCGCAACCACCTTCTTCCGCCTCCCTTTACTGCTACTATAGAGAGAACTGAAGCGTTACGAATGGCAAATCATCCAATTGTTAAGGAATACGGAAAACATTTTTGCATTTAGATAAATTAAAAAAAAAAAAAAGTAAGTTGACTTTTTCGTTCCTTTGCACCAACTTGGTTTCGGGTACAACTGCAAAAGGTGGCCGTGCGGCCGTTGGTCGTTTCGCCGTTTGGTTTGTTGCTGTCCACTAACGATTTACAAGAAAAATAAATTAAGTTTTTGCTTTGGCTCATAAAGTATTTTTGAAATTCATTTGAAAGTAGATGGAAGCAAAAACTAGAATAGAAACTCTAGAGAAATTAATTTCTACACACTCGACTCTGTGCAGTGTCACTTAAGTGAGCGTGAAAATGGTCATCACTATCAAAGACGTCGCGCCGTTACAGTCGTCGTGGTGGCCGGGAAAAAACCACAAGGCAGTCACCAACAGAAGGGCAAAATACTACTATAAATATTATAAATCATAATGGACGACTGGGGAGAGATGAGGAAAAATAAGCGAAATTCAGTTTTGGCACTTATTTCATTCAAAAAAAAAAAAAAAAAACAAGTGTCTGCGATTTCAGAGTCACTTAAGTGGGGGCCGATGGAGCCAACTGCGTCTACTTATAGTGAAGAAGTAGTCTGCGATGAAGTGATTTTTTTAAGGAAACAATTTAGATATGGTTGCTGAAATACCATGAATAATTTATAAAAATGCGGCATAGATTAAAAAAACTATTTAACAACTTATGGCGAAGTAAGGTTTTTACTCTCAGTCTCGGTACAAGTTAGGGTGATTAGGTTAGTTACTTAAATGCCTTTCTTCGACATTTGCTGTCTTAGAACTGTGTGTTATTAGAGAATAAAAATGTCTAACAGTTTCATTTGAAGACATATTAAAAGTTGAATTCATACTTGGTTGACAATTTTAGTTAGTTCGAGTTTGTCCGGATGTAAACCCGAAACCTGTAGCAAAAATTCATCAATTTCATGTTTGCCAAAAGCACGAGTGCGGTTCACAAAGAAGACACAAAAAATTGGTTAAAATTTTCTTTATTTTTCAACATAATCTTCTTTTAGCTCGATATACTTTTTCCAGCGATATTCAATAGCTTCTATACCCTGTTTATAGTAAGAACTGTCAAACTCCTTAAAATAGCCACCAACCGCAAACTCCACTCTTCATTGTTGGCAAATTTTTTACCACCGATAAATTCTTTTCAATTTTGGAAATAGAAAATAGTCCGAGGTAGCTAAATCTAGGGAATAGGGTACGTGATGAAGCAATTTGAACTTTAATTCATTAATTTTGGCGATCGCTGTAGCGGATGTGTGAACTAGAGAATTGTCTTGACGCAACAACACTTTTCTTTTTTGCCAAATGTGGTCTTTTTTCCACAATTTATTCAACTGAACCCTGCAATAAATTAGCATTATATTCGCTGTTGATTGCCTTTCCTTTCTGAGTATAATCAATAGAAATAATTCCATGCGCATCCTAAACTAAACAGACAGCCTTGACTGCAGGTGAAACCGCATTCGCCTTCTTTGCACACGATTCTCCCATTCCAGTCCACTGCTTTGACTCTTCCTTTGTGTGAAGTGGTGGATCCATGTCTTATTCATAGTTATAAATCAATGCAAAAATTCGACTTTATTGCGGTGAACCATCGCTAAGTACTCTACTCTGGTTTTGTTCTACTAAATGCAAGCGCGGCACCCATCTTGTCCACTGTTTTCTCATCTTCAAATCTTTGATCAATATACAATGTATAGCACTTTTTAAAATGATTTTTTCAGCTAGCTCACGCACCTTCAGCCGACAAGCATCCAATACCATTTTGTGGACTTTCGTAACCATGTCCGGCGTGAACACCTCAATTGTTCGACAACTATGGTGTTCGTCTTAGTAGCTCGTACGGCCTCGTTTCAACTCTGCTACATAATATTTTACAGTCGTCAACGAGGGAACAGACTCTCCCAGAATAGAATCCAGTTTGACTTTAATATTCGTTGGACTGAGATCTTTTAAATGGGAATATTGAATTGACCAATTTTTTCCATATCTACAAATTCACTGAAATGGTTTACTGCAAATTCTTTCTCCAATATGCTATGTGAAAAATTGTCGTCATTCAATAGCTTTCTGATCTGAGGGCCAACCAATATGCCTTCTTTGATTTTAGCATATGAAATTTTAGGAATAACCGCTAACAAATATTTAAATGGTGCATCATCTTTGTCCAGAGCCTTAATAAAGTTCTTAAAAGGCCCAATTGTATGTGCAGCGGCAGAAGAAGAACGTCATTTCGATCAATTAATAGTTTATTTGAAATGTTTTGTTTTCCTGGTGAATACTCAATTCTTTTTGGTCGCTCTGTTCTGACGTAATGATGACATGAAGCGCGACTATCCCATGGACAAAGGAAACAACAATATTTTGTGAAACCTCCTTGCATACCAGTCAACAAACCGATGACATGAGACAGATTTATTTAAAATTATTCACGATGGTATATACTATACTAGTATATACAAAGAAATTTAAATCAGACACCAAAAGGTCACCCCAGATCTTCCATTTATTATCGTTGTATTTGGGTAATCTCAAAATTTCAGTCATTGATTCCAAATTTTCCTTTGTACTAACGACATGAGCAATTGGCATGGTTGGTTTTTCATTCTCATTATGCAAAATAAGATCCTTTAAACTTCACTTAGAGCCATCAATAAATAATCTTCATTCAGTTTTGTCATATGGCTGGTTCATTTTTTTTAAAAAATCCATCAACATCAGTACAGTATAGAATACAGTATTTCTTTTCAAAATATGCAGCCAACTCCAAGATTCTATCTCTACAGATTGTTACTTTTGTTCCAACTGCAAGATGTTTCTACTGCAGCATGCGTGAAGCTAGCAATTCGGTGTCTTGTTTCATTAAATGTAAATCCTGAATTAGATCTTTCAGCTCAGCTTAAATCACTAAATAGCGTTCATCATCAGCCTGATACAAACTATCACTGCTGGTGAAAGATGTTTCGGACTCATTGCTGATAATGGATCATTTGGTGGACGTTGAACTGGTTTGGAAACCTATGGGACATTCGCGTAAGTAATAGTTTTCGATTTTTCATATTGAATCTAGCAACTTTCGTTAAACAGAAATAACAATCGGTTTGAAGGTTACTTGACTCTCTCCAAAATACTGGAATTGACAAATCGAAATAGATCTTCTTGCCATTTGACCACTTGTATAAAACAGTTCTGCAACTATTGCAAAACATTGTCGGTGTCCACGTTTTGTTCAAGTTTATGACAGCAAAAGCAAAATAATGTAAATATGAATATTTTAATGATTCTGGTATTACATATCCTCTTTTTCCAGCTAAATATTCATCACACACAAAGCAAAAATAGTTTGAATCGGTAACACACGATCTCCCTGACATGCTTAAATGCTACTATTATGAAGATTTAGAATGAATGAGGTCTTCTGTCCAATTATCAATTGTGAAATTGTAGGGTATTGTAATATTGTATTATTGACTGTTTTACAGTATTGCCAGCATGCAATAGAAAATGAACAAGAAGTGCCAGATTCGAATTGAGCGGACGCAAATTAGTTATAAAACATACTTGGTTTCTGCAGTCAAATTTCTTCCAAATTTGTAGACCAGTGTTATTGACGAATTTTCCATTAATTTTAATTCCGATATTTTCCTATGTTTCGTGGAATATTTTTTTATATTTATGTTGAACACTAACGCGGATAATATGTAACCTTGTCTGACTCCTTCTGAGATGGAAATTTCGTCAGTTTCTTCTCCACTGACCCCAATTCGTACCGACTGGTTCCAACATAGGGTTTTAATACAAAGTAATTCCTTCTCATATAGAGGATCATTCATTCTTCGGTTGCAACAGTAAAGTTAAGTAAAACACACATAAAGCTATGATTTCGATGAAACTTTTATTTCACTATAATGCTTGAACCTTACTATTACTTGTACGTACGCAATACTACTACTGCCTCTGGATTGGTGCAGCAGTGGATTCTTTTGAAGTAGTTTTTGAAAAAATACGGTCCAATGACACCTTCAGACCATAATGCTGTTTAGCCACTTTTTCTCGATGCAATAGCTTTTCCACAATCACTTCTGGATTCTCAGAGCCCCATTTGCGATAATTTTGCTAGTTGATGTAACCACCGAGTTAAAAATGAGCTTCATCGCCGAAAAAAATTTTGTTTGATTCAAAGTCCACGTTTAAATCATCACATTTCATTTCATTTATTTAAGTCTATGAAACAAAATTTCCTTACAGACTAACAATGGCAAAACAGTAATATTTTATATCATATACATTGGTTATAAACAATTTAAAATATAATTATTTAATCTTAGAAATCTATTAAGATATAATCGGAACAAATATTAAGACGAGTGAAACTCTATGAGTTGATTGGAATCTTGATTAATTAATTTCATTAAGAATATAAAATTCGCGATTCAAAGTACTGTTTTTTGCATAAGAAATAAAGATTCTGTGCCAAAAGATTACAACAGTCGATGTAACCACCGATTATACTAAAAACAAATAGCGCTGTCTGGAAGTGGGTCGACGATATTCTAAAGTCTGTAGCCCAAGTAATAAGCATTTTAAATTGTAGGTTGGGAGAGGTTCTTCAAATCTAAATGAAGAAAGACCAAACTTTACAAACACACGCTGTACCCGTTCAATAAGTGTAATATGAATATTGAAATGAGGTCACCAAATAATAACGGCATATACCAACTTAGATCTAACATCTATATATCTATATATATGTATATATATAAAAATTAATTGCTGTGCGTTAGTCTCGCTAAAGCTCGAGAACGGTTGGACCGATTTGGCTCATTTTGGTCTTAAATTATTGGTAGAGTATTCCGAAAGGTTTAAAAGGTTTTATTTGAAGTGATAGATGGCGTTGGAGATGAGATTTTTGCAATTAATTTTTTTTACCACATTAACATTTTGAAGGCAAAACAACGTTTGCCAGGTCAGCTAGTATGATATAAAAATGATTTTAAGTATTGGGGTCAGAAAATTCCGAACAATTCCTTTTAATGTACGCAAGAACTTTATACGCCCTGGAAATAACATAATTGATATGTCATTAATAAATAGTGTGAATAAGGATGGCCCAAGTATACTTAATTGTGGCACACCTGAAGTTTGAAAATTTGAAAAGGATTCAATCCATTCAGGAACAACTTTGCACAGCCTACTGGTTAAATATGATTTTATCCACTTTAAAAATGTTGAGTGGAATCCCATCGACTTTAATTTAAAATGCAGTAAATGATGCGATATCTTATCAAAAGCCTTAGAAAAATCTGTACAGTCTCAACTTCAGCTTTGTGGTTAGTTCTAAGCATTTTTACGCGTTCTTCGGTAAATAAATAACACTCCAGGTGGCAGGTATCTAACAGCTGACAGCCTTGCCAGACCAGCGGGTTTATAACTATTAAATGGATAACCCTATGAATAAAATTGGGTGAAGAATTAGCAGCTGATTGAATGAAACTTGAGCAAATAAACCGTTGTTGTTATTGCTGCAATCAATTTGATGTGGTGATCGACACTGGACCCGTTTGGAAATTTCCAGAGTAGGTTGTGGACTATATTTTGGGTTAGAGGTAATCTTTTGTACCTCTATCTATACTATATACTGGGAAGGCAAGTCGACCTGGTGATGAATGTTATGGCGCCTTTTAATCAGATAATTTCTCAAGAGATTTGAGAAATAATTTTATTGTAGGTTGAGAAATAAAATAAATTAAGATTATTAATTTCAATTCAATATAAGAGTATTTGGGAAGCTGTGATGCTTACCGCTTGAGCTATATAGAGTAATTACTTTTTGGGTTTACAATTTATGGTAGTTACAAGTGTAATTTTTGGCTTTCATTAAATATTATCTGACAATTTCCTTATGAACAATTCACAATATCTTTACCCCAAAAAGGGCAAAAAAGTAGTATAAAGCACAATTTGTTTTGATCTTATATTAGGTATGTTCATGGAAAGTTTGCAAATTCATTTTAAATTCATTTTTAATAAGTTTTGATAAAAATGAGAAGTATAAACATTATTTATAACAATTTTAGGTGAAAAAGGTAAGTATAAACATCATGTTTATGCACCCTATATTATAACAGAGGTTAATATATCCATTAATTTGCCATGTTAGACCATATCGAAAGCTATCTTGCAATTGAGTATGTAAAAAATCAGCTCAAAATCAGAAGAAATTCAACCAAAAAAATTCATACTAGCCATATTTCACACCGAAGAAATGAATTTAGCCAAACTAAAAATAGTATTTTTTTCAAGCAACTCAAATAAAATCTGATCGTCCACTGAAAAATTGTGAAGAAACTTCACAAACTTTTACCCACCAAATTTATTGAAATTATAAATGAGCAGGCACTAACAAGAAGTTGACTAATTTTGAGTTAATACGAACTCAAGTTGAGTAAAATTGTTCTTCATATGCATATCCTTACTCAAAATAAGTAAAAACATTCTACGAAAAAGTTTGCGTACTTATTTTAAGTACGTAGTATTTTCAAGACTACCCCAATGAAGCAAAATTTAGTCAATTTAAATTTTACTTTCAAGTAAAATATACTGGTATTTAGTAGATTTGGTATATTTATTTGGAATATGTTTTTAAACCAAATTAAGTATGAGTTTGTTTTGTTTTTTTTGAGTGTATGATGCATTCCTGCATTCTCCTTCGCTTTCTCAAACCAAAGCAAAATCAATGCAGCTAATTGAACGATTAAATTCTTCTCAAAACTATTGCCAAACTGAGGAAAAAAACTCTGAATCAGAATCACACTAATTATGTATTTACATAAATGCATTAAGCAAAAACAACCAACCCATCCAGCTGCCCTATTAATCATTATAAATATAAATAAAATTTACTCAATTTGTATGCAAAACGCATACATGCACACATAAATAATGTGTACAATATGTTTATTGGTTATTGGTTTGGTTTGTTGTTTGGCCGAATGGACAACGCTTAACAGTTTTTCCCAATCTGTATGGCGATGCCGCTTTCCACTCACCACTTTCCACTGTTACCACTTAAATAAATTAAATTGTCAATTATTTGCAAAAATAACCACATTTGAGAAAGAGGACAAAAAAGCGCACTACTAATATAACGATAACAACAACAACGACGAGAACAACAAAAACTATCCGTACGTAGAGGAATATTTAATGATAAACGCAAATAAGCAATAAAGACCGCAGCAACAACAACTTCAACAGTCGAAGCAACGGCAACAGGAACAACAATAATGGCAACAGTAGCAACATCAGCAGCGGCAGCAGTTGGCCAACAGTAACATACATACACACACACACACACACACACAAAACAAAACAACAATGTAAATTACAATCAATATATTCAAAGGACATTCGGCGGAAGGACATTCCCACAAAAGAAGTAAGAGGAGGCAGTAATCAAACTAACCAAACAAAGCCATTATGCATTTTACACCAATCACACACAAATAAACAAAAACCCCGAAGGGGTATCGGGTAATGAAGATGTGGCCGTAGTTGCGGCAACTGGAATGGAAAGTCGGACAGAGCGTGGGGAACATACAAAAGAATTGTAACGAAAACAACAACAACTAAAGGAGCGAACACACACACACACACATTCTCATAAGGGCAATACATGGACAGAAGGAGAAAAATAAGTGAGACCATTATGCATTTCAATATTTTGTAGAGAAGAACAATAATAAAATATTACTCACATGTATTTCATGGACTAGACAGATAAACTTATGTAAAAGAATCACTGGCAAGGACGACTAAATGGAGCTCTATGTCTATGAAACACGATATATCGTAAACTGAAGACAACTTAGATAAACTGCTTCAAGTTTAAACCTCTTCTTGGATGTCTGGAATAGACATCCTTATCTATTATACGCCACCTGTAGAAGATAACTCCAAGCTCTTCGATCTTCTGCGCTTCTCCTCCAATTCGTTACAACAAGTTTCGTAATATTTCAAAAGGCTGGTCCTTCCAACGGAATTTTGGTCGCCCTCTGCGCCGTCAATTGAGTTCGTGTCGAAAACTTTCTGCGCCGGAGCATTTGGGCCCATCCGCACAACATGACCCGGACACCGCAATCGCTGTATATTAATGCGTTTGACCACGGCGATGTCGGCATGTAACTCATATAGCTCATTGTTCATGCGACGCCGATACTCTCCGTTATCGATGATGGGCCCACATATGTGCAAAAGTATTTTTCTCTCGAAAACTGCCAGTACAGATTCATCCGCTTGCGTCATAACCCAGGATTTTGCGCCATATAACAGGACAGGTAGAACCAACGTCCGATACAGTCGGATTTTTGTATGTCGAGAGAGGGCTGTTCCATTGAATCGCTTGCTTAGTTCATAGTAATATCTGTTAGTCAGCAACACTCTCCTCTTTGTCTCCAGGCTGACATCATTCATTTTAATTACAGCAGAACCGATGTAGATGAATTCTTTTACCACTTCAAAATTATAGTTGTCAACATTCACACAGCGTCCCAAACGAGTAAAAGCAAAAACTTTGTTTTGTTCTCGTTTACCACCAGACCCATTTTTGCTGCCTCCTCCTCGATGCTTGAGAAGGCTGCAGTAACATCTCGCAGTTTCCGGCCAATAATGTCTATGTCGTCTGCATATGCGAGTAACATATGGCTTTTATTAAAGATGGTACCAGTCGTGTTAACTGCAGCTTTCCTCATAATCATCTCCAACAGGTCACACGATAGTCTGTCGCCCTGGCTAATTCCTCGTTTGGTGTAAAAAGGCTCGCTAAGATCTCTGCCTATCTTTACTAAGAATTCATGTGAACCAGTGTCATCCTACAAAGACGTATAAGCTTCGTAGGAATTGCAGGCTCGAACATGGCCTCATACGGGTTTTGCCGTATCGGGCTATCGAAAGCAGCTTTATAATTGACGAAAAGATGGTACGTGTTGATTTGTTTTTCATGGGTCTTCTCCAGAATTTGTCGTAGTGTGAATATCTGGTCAGTTGTTGATCTACCAGGTTTAAAGCTACACTTTTAAGCTCCAATCAGGACAGTTAGAATCGGCTTTAGTCTTCCACATATCACACTCGACAGGACCTTACAAGCAACGGGTGAAAAACTGATACCGCGATAGTTTTGACAAACACTTGGATCGCCTATTTTAGTTTAAACATTACCATTACTATATCATTACAAAGTTGATCTCAAATCAGTAGCGAAAAAAAAACTGTTGCACTTCTAGCAATTGCAATTCTACTCCTTTAAGCGCCCTACACTGGCCTGAAAAATGTTACTGCAGTCTTCTCAAATATCGAGAACAAATTATGTAAACTGAGAGGATTGTCCGCTAAATCGCAGAGTAATTAAAAAATATATGCATATGTAAAAACTAGCTGAAAAGCCCGATACTTCGTTATCGGTAGTTTTGCAGGATATCTTTCATGTATCGGGAAAGATAATATTCTCCAGACGGCTTCTGAACTGCTTACATATCGGCCAGTTTCATATGTTGCTATCTCATTCGCGGTAAAGCTATTATAGCAGCAGGAGACATTAATTGTAAAGCACACTCTTTGGCCGTCTTCGAGGTGTACAGCGAGATGGAATATGGCAGGATATCTTTCATAGTATCTATCTATTCGCGGTAAAGCTATTATAGCAGCAGGAGACATTAATTGTAAAGCACGTAATTTTTCAGCGAAGTACCTCCTGGTATACAATATTGATAGTTTTTCCACCTGATGTGAGGATATATAAATTTTTGGATGAACTAACTCTTGAGCAAGCCACGTAAAATTGCCCATGAGAAAAGCAGAAAATGCCTAAAGGTATGCAACAAAAGTGTAATATTCAGTACAGAGTGTAGATAAACGACAAATAAGAAATAAATGCAAAATAAAAGTAAACAACTATAAACAAACAATAATAAGCGGTTAGGCCAGGACGCCAAGGAGAAACTTTCCCCCGTTTACTCGCTAATTTAGCAAGTTTCTGGGCTAAACTGCAAATAGTACCATACCAGGAGCACTCAATGATAACGTAGCATTCAACTGGCGAAAGAATTTTTGAAATTGGATGAGTAGTTTGCGGTAGCCGCCAAGGGGTAGACTTTTTCCCTTTTTGCCCCTCCCCATCGGAATTTCCGAAAATCCCGTCTGAGCGAACATCTACGTCATAAAAGGAACCAACATGCCAAATTTCAAGGTTCTAGCTTAAGCCGTTTGGAAGGGGGAGATTTTCCCCCTTTTTGCCCCTCCCCATAGGAATTTCCAAAACTCGCTTCTTATCGCGTGCCTACGTCATAAAAGGAACCAAAATGCCAAATTTCAAGGTTCTAGCTTAAGCCGTTTTGAAGGGGGAGATTTTCCCCCTTTTTGCCCCTCCCCGTAGGATTTTCCAAAAATCCCGTCTTAGCGGGCGTCTATGCTAGAGGATGGACCTCCATGCCAAGTTGCAAGTTTCTAGCTCCAGTGGTTAGGGCTAGGCGATGTTGAGTCAGTCAGTCAGTAACGTTATTCTTTTATATATATAGATAGATGAATTAAATTCAAACAAACTTAGAAAAACCTGTCCAACAACAACCGCTAAATAAACGATTGAAAGTAAATACAAATTTATGCTAAGCTTAAAGTGCTAAAAGTGCTAAAATAAAAGCAAACTTAGGTATAGGCTATTCCATTTACTATACCTTTACCCGATGAAATAAAAGCGTATATCATCCGTACATCATTACCTTAGTAAAGAAAAGCGCAATAAAAGTGGCACAAATATAACTACATGCAATTTTTAATTAAAATAATACGTGAAATTCTGATATGTAACTACTCAGAAAAAAGAGCTGGAAATAATTTAACAAGAATAACATTTTCATCACTTCCAATAGCGCAATATGTGCATATTTATCATTTCCAAAGAGACACTCTTTTACCGCTTTCAAATCTAAACAAACTCGATAGTTCTTATTAAATTGAATTTCATGTAAACACTATTTTCGTTTGGAACTCATTTGGATTCGACTGCCACATAATCACATTTGATTGAAACACCGTTTTACGGTGCTTCTTCATTGCTATAATAAAAAACACCCATGAAAATTTGAAGAGGACACACCATAAAAAAAAAAAAACTGTTGCCTTCCTATGACAAGCCTATATTAAATTAAGCCTATATAAATTATTAAATTCATTGGTGATAAAGAAAATGTTCATCACTTTACTCCGAAATTTGCGGTGAATTTCAGCTAACGCGAGTCCACATCTTTTGCTGGGTATTTTTTTTAGATTTTACATAGCACCGAGCCGTAGTCCAACGGCGTCAAATTACGTGATCGTGATGGACAATTGACGTCGCTGAAACGTGAAATTACGGTTTTTGGAAATTTTCTCTCACGATAAAGCTAAAATCGGTCGAGTTGAATCACGTTGAATCACCGCATTTGTAGTAAGTTTTAGCTATTTTTACGCATTCTTTGGTTATTAAACGATCCATATTCGTAAATAGTAAACCTTTCACTGAATAAATAACACTTCAGATGCAGGTATTTAACAGCTGATAGCCTTGCCAGATCTGTTGTTTTGAAACCTCTAAATAGATAACCAGTTGTTAACTGTTCACCAAATTTGCCTCGTCATAGTTTCTGGTGCTGTATTGCGGGTAGCACTGTCTTATTGGAACTAAATATAGGCGAGATTCATGACACAATAACGGCTTCATTTTGGATGATATTTGGGCCGAACATTTAACCAAGTTCACATACCACATCTAATAATTACTTTACGTCAGTGTACGTATTGGGTGTTTTCATAAGTCTTTGGTTTGCCTCTCAGCTCACATATGGCCATTCTGAACATTGCTGTTGTTGCCATTAAGCCAGAAATAGACCTCATCGTTCAACACAATTTTAGTTGAAATTAACAGATCATTTTTAATGTTTTCGAGGCTGAAGCCGTGATGACTCGGAACGTTGCAAGAATTGTATACCTTTAAAACGAGATTTGTACGAAATTTCCAGATGATAAGCTAGCATTTGCTGATAATGGCACTGAGTCAATTCGTACTCTCGTTGCTGCCGCCTCTATATAGTCTTCATTCAACTTTGGATATGGTTTACAAGATCACGTTTTATATATAAATAAAAATTCAGTTCTATATTTTTCGGTTTTAATCATAAGTTTCTCTGAGGCTATGAAACTTAGTCCTTGCTGAAGACTAGTTATCGTAATACGGCTGTATTCCCGTTACGAAATGTCAAATACTGCTGCCTCTTCCCCTAGTTAGTCACACCAAATTTTTGCAATGTTTCAAAAACCTCGTCTTGCAGGCTTTTCCAGCCGAAGCCTTTTAGTTCACATTCAAAATATGATACTGCCAATGTAAAAGCTGTATTTTGATACGCTTAACCACTAAGAGGGGATCTCTTTCAAATTTGTGTGATATCAGCTAGAAGATGTAACTTGCCAAATATCTAGAACTGCGTTGGTCAAATGCCTCCTTACTTTAC
>JAHXMU010000084.1:487652-561583 GCA_019455685.1 Philornis downsi
GTAAATCAGCAGAAAAACGAGAGATATTCAACATCTACACACAGACGGACAAAGAGAGAGAGAGGGAAAGAGTGAGAGAGTGTCTCACAAATTCATTCGTATAATACGTACGTACGGTCGTCCTCATTAACATAAAACATAAATGTTTACTTTTGTTTGTTTGGACGGACGTTTATATGTTTTTGTTATGCTTCGAATATTGTTGTTGCTTTGCTGTTTTATTATTGTTTGTTTTCAATATTTGCATATTGTATTTGTATATGAGGAAATTTATTTTTCTGCATACGCATTATCGGGTGGCAGGGCGGGGGGACAGTGGCTTGGAAGTTATGTTAAAGTTTTTTTTTAGTTTAGTTGAGTTTTTCTTTCGCTTTTGATTACTTGCACAATTTGTAATGACCAACAGATTCGTATTACGCCAAATTAGACTCATTTTGCAACATGCTGACAAAACAAAACATTTGTTTTTTTTCTTCAAACGTATCAACCTGTCTTCATATGCTAATTAGAGGAACCCAGCAAAAAATAAGAAAGTCATTTCCCAAGAATAATATTTTCATAGCTTCTATGAGTTTTACATGGCCATGTTTGCAACTTGTAAGCATCTCTTTTTCATAACCAACAATTGGAACAATTTAAAGCTGTTTTCCTCGCGGTTCTGAGATTATATTAGGTGCTTCCCGTTGGTTGGCAATAGATGGCGCCAGCTGTAAGTGCTAGTCAATTCTGCAATAAGCTATAATTCATGAGGCAAGCTTAGGCATATGGTAAACATACCGCCTCGACACAACATCGATTTTCTTTTGACGTTCAGATTCTTTTGGTTGCGTGAATATTCATGATTTTGTGCCAAATAATCACCATATGCAGGACGTATTAATTTTCTTCTTCCACTTAAAGAAAACGGCGACTAGAGCTCATTGAGAGCTTCAGAGCTGCTTTTAATGAAACAATGTCTTGAAACTGGTTCCGCCACTTTAAATATGATGATTTTGATGTTGACGGCCATTCACGTGAAAGAAGGCGAAAAACCTTCGAACAAACTGAATTGGCGGCACTACTTGATGGGGGTCCGTGCCAAACGCAAATAAAGCTTCCTTCAAAATCAGGAATTACCCGCCAAGTCATTTCCAAGCGATTGCATGCGTTGGCAGTAATTCAAAAGCAAGGAACTTGGGTTCCTTAAGAGTTGAAGCCAAGTGATATTGAGCGTCGTTTTTTCGGCTGCGAACAACTGCTTTAGACACAAAAAAATGAAGGGTTTCCTTCATCGTACTGTAACGGGTGATGAGAAATGGATTCATTACAGCAAAAAAAAAAAATGCCACGGGGGCTGCCAAGTCATGCTTCTACGTCGTCTCCTCAGTCGAATATCCACGCTACGAAGGCTATGCTCTGCATTTGGTGGGATCAGGTAGGTGTTTTTTATTAAGAGCTGTTGAAACCAAGCGAAACCATCACTGGGAATTTCTAATTCCCCGATTGATGAAAAATATTATATTCATTATATGCGTGAATTTAATTGTTTAAATAAATTTTTGTATAATCAGTATATACTATCGTTTAATGAGTCATTAAAGGATAATCCAAGACGGTTTTTTTCGTATATAAAGTCAAAAAAAAACAATTCTTCCATCCCTAAAGGTCTAAAGCATAATAATATTGTTTCAAATTCGGCAGAAGAATCAGTAAACTTATTTAAGAATTTCTTTGAATCAAGTTTTACAAAAGATAACACTGTAAATAATTTTAGTAACTTCGACAATATTGTGCCTTGTGTTGATATTGGGTCTATTGACGTTTCTGATAAGGACATTCTGTCTGCCATTCTTAAGCTCAAAAATTCTTTTAAATCTGATCTGCATGGAATCTCTTCTTTTCTTCTTAAAAAATGCTCAAAAGCTTTTTTAGTTCCTTTAAAAATTTTGTTTCAAAAATCACTTGATTCTGGATATTTTATTCATAAATGGAAAACTGCAACAGTCTTTCCAGTTTTTAAGTCGGGAGATAGAACCTTAGTTACTAATTACAGGCCTATTTCTAAGTTGCCTAACATTGCTAAAGTTTTTGAGCATATTATGCGTGAAAAATTATATTTTTTAATAAAGAGGCATATTAACCCTAATCAGCACGGGTTTTTTTCTGGTCGTTCCACAACTACTAATTTAGCTATTTTTAGTAATTTCTGTTTAAATGAATTTGAAAGTGGTGCTCAAGTAGACACGATATACACGGACTTTTCTAAAGCTTTTGACAGAGTTCGCCATGATATTCTCTTATTTAAGCTTCATAAATTCGGTTTCCACTCCAATGTCTTAAATTGGTTGAAATCGTATTTGGGTAATCGGGTATGTACTGTTTGTATTGATGGTTATTATTCTAGTGCTTATTTTCCTACCTCTGGTGTTCCACAAGGTAGTATTCTTGGGCCTTTATTGTTCAATATTTTTGTTAATGATATTGGTATGTGTTTTAAAAATTCGAAATATCTTATGTATGCAGATGATCTTAAGATTTTTAAATCAATCTACACGTTGAATGATGTTACGTTGTTGCAGGAAGATTTAGATAGGATTGCTATTTGGTCGAAAGCTAATGATTTACCATTCAATACTAATAAATGTTTTAAACTGACATTTCATCGCTGTAGAAATACAATTAATTCATTATATCATATTTATCATGAAATCTTGGAAGAAATTTTTGAATTTTCTGATTTGGGGGTAGTTTTTGACTTCAAATTTACATTCAAAAATCACCTAGATTACATTATACCAAAAGCTTATGCGATGTTTTATTTTATTCGTAGAAATATGTATAAATTCTCTGATCCTTATACAAAAAAAGTTTTGTTCTCTGCTTTTGTACGTTCTAAACTCGAGTATGCATCGGTTATTTGGAATCCTGTTGCATCAATTCATTCTATGCGGATTGAAAAAGTACAGAAAGTGTTTTTAAGATATGCCTTGTCGTCACTTAACCTTACTTCTCCTTTACCGTCCTATGAAAGGCGCTGTGCATTCATTTCGTTGCAAACTTTGGAGGCCAGAAGGAACATAGCGTCTGTTATGTTTCTTCATGCCGTTGTTTCGGGATATATTGATTGTTCAGATCTACTTGCACTCATACGCTTTAATGCTCCATCTCGCTCTCTCCGTCATATGTGTACTTTTAATATTCTTATGCATTTGTCTAATTATATTTGCAATGAGCCCATTAACAGGTCAATGATTTTGTTTAATAGATTCTGCAACAACATTGACCTTTGCCTGCCTCATAATGTCTTTAGGCAATTAGTATGTAATTTATTAAATTAGTTAAGTTATTTACTTTATTTTTGTTAATTAGTTATATAAGATATTTGCTGGTCTGTAAGGATATAATCCATAGACTAAAATAAACAAATGAAATGAAATGAATTGGTATCGACTTCAATAAATGCGATTAAGACGAGCTCTGAGCGAGAAACGACCACAATACGCGGAGAGGCACGAAAAAGTGATTCTTCAGCATGACAACACTCGACTCCATGTGGCCTAACCCGTAAAATCTACCTGGAAGCGCTGAAATTGACAGTCTTACCCCATCCGCCATGTACTTCAGATATTGCACCGTCCGATTATCACTTGTTCTGTTCAATGGCACACGGTCTGGCTGACCAGCAGTTCCACTCCTACGATGACATCAAGGAATGGCTACATTCGAGAAAAGGCTCAAAAGATGAACAATTTTACCGTCATGGAAATCGAGCTTTGCCAAAAAGGTGGGAAAAAGTAGTAGCTAGCGATGGGCAATACCTTCAATGAATCATTTGTAAACATATTTTCATAATAAATATGAATTTTTATAAAAAAAAAAAACAGCGAAACACTCCGTTTTGGAGATTTTGATGTTCTTCGGAGAGGTGCTTAATTGCTTCGTAAATGCTTACAAAAATATTTTTTTTCACTTATATGTATGTACTTGCATAAAACTCATAGGTGAAGCCAGAAACAACTTCATCCCCCTATGACAAGCTCATGTTAAATTTATCGATGATCAATACCTCCGGATCAAAAGTTGCGGTTCAATTTGACATCTTAGGGTGCTCTGTTTTTACTTCTTAGCTTCTACAACGCTACTGGAAGTACAGGGTTGCCCATATTCGACGGACCCATGTTTTTTAAAAAAAATCAAAGAAAAAAATAAAAATTTGGCGGTTGGCAATCTTATTCATTTAATTTGTTCCAAGTAGATTTGTTTACATCAATTTTTGAATATGATATCTCTCAAATGGCCGCCTCTGGCGTTGATGGCGTATTGTGCCCTTTTTGCAGCATTTCCCATCGTTTTCACCAACATTTCGGCCGGAATAGCGGCTATTTCTTCACGAATGTTGTCCTTGAGCTCTTCTACGGTCCTTGGCTTGTTAACGTAAACCTTTGACTTCAAATGTCCCCACAAGAAGAAGTCAGCGGGCGTCAAATCGGGCGAACGCGGTGGCCAGTCCAAATCACCACTTTTCGACATCAAACGGCCCGGAAACAAATTCTTCAGAAAATCGATTGTTATGCGACTTGTGTGCGGTGGAGCGCCGTCTTGTTGAAACCAGAACTGCCTCATACGCTTTCGACGAATAATTGGCATCACAAAATTGGTCATCATGTCGCGATAACGCTCCTGGTTGATGGTAACAGCATGGCCATTTTCGTTTTGGAAGAAAAACGGCCCAATGACCGTTTTCGCACTAACGCCGCACCAAACTGTGACTTTTTCGTCATGAAGAGGCAATTCTTGAATCTCCTGAGGATTTTCAGTGGCGTAAATACGGCAATTTTGCTTATTTACGGTCCCATTCAATGTGAAATGGGCTTCATCGGACATGATAATTTTGTTCCAAAATTGCTCGTCATCATCGGCCATTTCGATGACTCGTTGGGCCCATTCCAATCGACGAGGCTTGTCCGCAGGCAACAATCTTTGCGTCAATTGAATTTTGTACGGGAACAAATGCAAATCAACGCGAATAATCCGTTGTAAAGTGGACCGAGCCATGCCCAACTGCTGAGAACGGCGTTTTTGGGATGTTCTTGGGGACCTCTCAACACTGGCTCGTACGGCAGCGATATTCTCGGCCGATCGCCTTGGTCGACTTTTATTTGGCCTCTTCGGATTAGAAAGAGCCTCACCAGTCGAAAATTTTTCGTATAAACGCTTAATGGTGTTCTTAGAAGGCGTACTTCTCACATTTTTTAATATTTTAAAAGGACGTTGAGTTTTCACAATTGACTTCTTCTGTTGAATGTAAATTTCAACTATTTCAGAGCGCTCGCGTGGCGTGTATTGTTCCATGGTAAAAATCTGCTTGGACTGACGCTTCAAACGCGGTATGTCATTAAGCGATCTGACATCTCTGTCAAAAGTTGCCAGATGGGTCCGTCGAATATGGGCAACCCTGTAGTTAATAACAAGTAACTGAATAAAGAAAACTACACACATGTTTCCAAACAAGAGTGTTCTGTTAAATTATAAGACGATTGATTAAAATAAATACCAAACATTAGCTCTCAGTAAGTTAGGGATTAATAATTCATAAAGTAGAGAGTTATCCATACAGTCAAAGCTGCCGGTCTGGGAAAGCAGTCACCTGTTTAATGCTTAATATCTGAAGTGTTATTTATTTGGTGAAAGGTTTATCATTTACGAATATGGATCGCCTAACAAACGAAGAATACGTAAAAATAGTTAAAACTTACTACAAAAGGAGTGATTCAGACGTGGGAACTTTTCGTGCTTTACGGGGTGATTATGGTTTGTCATAAACGACCAATTGTGCCAGGAATTGACAAGATTCCAAAGAAATTTGAAGAAACTAGAAACTAGTGCTACAGATGTCGTCAGGCCTGTGCATCAGCGCAATGCACGCACTGCTGCAAATATCGCTTCTGTTTGCGAAAGTATAGAGGATAATCCGAAGAAACGTCACCGTCAATTCAGAGCCCTATGGCCGGATGATAACCTATTTTTTTGGCCTGTAATTAAAGACTATGAACTGGATAATATATGGTTTAACAAGACGGAGTTGGAAACTTCTCATGCAATACAGCCAAAATCGGTCCTATTGTGTGGGTCGCAGCACCGTATTGTTGAAATCACATATCGTTTACTTCACAATCCCCAACTGCAGACTGGTTATCACACGGCCATAGTACTGTGAATTGAAATTCGGATTATCTGCCACATATTCACTAACAGAAGCGACCACATCTGTAACGCTTCCATTCTCTTTAAATTTCTTTATAATAATCTTGTCAATTCCTTGCACAGTAGGTCGATTATGATGACCATAATCACCCCGTGATGCACGAAGAGTTCACGTTTAAATCACCACTTTTATAGCACGTTTTAGCTAAGTTTACACACTCGTAGGTTATTTAACGATCCATATTCGTAGATACCAAACCTTTCACTAAATAAATAACACCTCAGATGGCAGGTATTTAACAGCAGACAGCCTTGCCAGACCGGCGAATTTATCGATTCCACAGCGTTCTTAACAATTGGGCCTATCTTACGGCTCATTATGGCGTATTTTACATTTGGATTTGCCCCTTCATCCATGTAGAGTCCAACTCACGCATTAATTAAAGCCGGCTGATCATTTACAACACCGTAGATATGCTGATTGGGAACTACAGCAAAAGGGTTTTCAGTGCTGATTTTTTTTTTTTTTTTTGATTTTTCGAACAACATTTTCTTGAGCGATGAAGCTAATTCCTCACTCGGTGCTTACGTCAACAAGCATATGGGTTTCGGAGAAACCAGATGTGATTGTGGAGAAGCAATGGCATACGGAAAAGTGACTGATTTGTGCGCATTATGGTCTGGAGATGTTAATTAACCGTATTTTTTCAAAAATGACGCTGAAAGAACCTCAAAAGGATCCATTGGTGCAACCAATCTAGAGGAAGTCATTTAAATGACATTGTGTTTCGTACATAATGGCAAGGTCCAGGCATTATAATGAAGTAAAAGTTTGATCGAAATCGTAGCTTTATGTATGTTTTATTTAACTTTACTTGAAAGCGCAAACTTCTGCTCTGGTTGCAATCACTGTCTACGAAAGCAATTTGTTTGTTTTGGGTAACAGCAACGACTAATGTTTGATTCCCTGAAAGGAACACTGTGCATCGTCCACTTCACCTCGCACCCCTTATTGGCTCCAAAATATTGGTATAATTTTGTTGGCCACTGTTTTTGTTAAAATGACAAAAGTTTTGTTATTGTTCATAAAACATGCAAAACGATAAATTTATAAATGTAAATTTTTATTGGCGGCAGTTTGTGGCGTTTTGTTTTTCCTTTTGTTCTTTCATTGTTGCTATTTATTTATTTGCTTAGCTCCACTGGGAATTTTTGTCCGAAAAATTGTATCTTTAAAATGCGGAATAATTTAAATTTTTCTAAATTGTATTTAGCAAAATACTGGCAACAATTGTGATGTTCAGTCTTTTTTTTTTTTGTTTTTTTTGTTTGGCGGATGCAAGCAAATGCATTTCAATTGAATACAATTACAATCCATTGATGATTTTTATCGTGTGTTGTGGACTAGCATCGTCATCATCACAGGTTATTTATTATTTTAAATGCGTTCTGAATTGTAGTGTAATTAATATTTTGTTTCTGATCGTTGATTTTGTTTTTATTTTAATTTGTTTTTTCTTCGTCCCCATTTGTAATTAATACGCATATTTACATTCTATTTATCGCAATTGGAATGAGTGCGAAATTTGTTTGCGTGTTGAGAAATATTTTTACTTTTTGTTTTTTGTTGTTGTTTGAAATGTAATAACAAAAAATTAATTAAATTGTCATATATTTTCAATTAAATGTTGCAATTGTTTGTATTGCATATTTTTATGACACTAATTGGGTTATAAACATTTCGTAAAATGCAATTGGTATTATAACATTTTCAAAGATTTATGGTTAATGATGGTCTACCACGAGTGGAGTGATGTGACATTTGTTATAAAGTAAATTTTATTGTATATAATATAAATTTTACAAATTGCAATACCGCACATCTCAGAACTGGTAGTATTTTCGTATTAAATATTAAACCTTAAGATAGACGAAATTAGAAAATTCAACAACTTTTCCAATTGTTATTTTTTACCAAACAATGAGGTGGATAGCTTTACGATTTCGTGGATGATGTACCTAATTATAGTCAGATAAGTTGGTTTCTTTCATGTGACATATTACAAAAACATGCTATTTTGTTTCCATGGATATGTTCTATTTTTTAGAATTATTCAAAAACCAAGCCCACAATTAGGATGTCTCTTACAAATTCATGTAAACTGGAGTTGTTCCTTACAGATAAATAGCAAAGAGAAGAGAAAAATTAAGAAAAAGGATCACATTTTAAACTTCCAATTGAAGCATCTGCCACTTATAATAAAGCAAGAACCACGTAAGTGTCTCATAAATGCCTTTTTCTCATATAGGGTGGCGCATAAGTAACGTTAAGATTTTTTCAATGTATAACTTTTTGCTTTTTGCTTTTATTTAACGCTAGCATTTATTAAAATTTAGAATATAGTTTGGAAATATGTTCATTTTATTTTTTATTAGTTATTATTATTAATTATTATTAATTGGAAATATGTTTTATTTATTTATTTTTTTAAGATAATATCTTTCAAATGGTAACCATTGTTTGTTTCTAGCTGACGTGCTCTTTCCAAAGCATTTCCCATAACTTTTCTTAGATCAAATCTTTCACTGATCAAATCTTAAAGTTACTTATGCGCTACCCTATACATAACATGCTAACTTTAAGCATTTTCTGTGTTTTCTTCTCTTTATACCTTTACATGGAGGAATGAAGGTACACAAGTATATCATAACACCCAGAAGGAAGCGCTTGAAGTAAATGGTAACTTTTGCTCGATTGAGTGTGATGTTCGTCTGTCTGCCTGGCTGACTGACTAGTCGGTGGACACGATAACATCCGTTAGTCAATATGGAAGTTTTCAAAACTTGTTAAAAGTCCAAATTTTTCCTCCAATGTAGGCGGGCATTGTAAAAGCGGTATATCGGCCAGCCACTTTTGACATATCCTCTACAAATTTACACATTTTCCAGAATTTAACTTCCTTCCTGTAACTCCTCATACGTAAAATGGCGTTACAGAAAAAACTAATGGTTAACCACACCCCTTCTTGTACCTAACACACAAAGGTCGGATATAAACAATAAGTTCTTAGCTTCATAACTTTTACATAGTTGCACTAACATTAATCTAAATTTGATACACATACAGCATTTGGTATGGCAATGTCTCAGAATGAAAACAATGCCACACACATCGCGGTAGTTCATAAACCAATTGTCCGATTTTTCGAAATTCAATCATTCCCTCTTGGATTTTTATTTAGAAGGCTGCAGTACTGCAGATTTCTGTCCATTATGTTACCTTATAATTCCCTATAAAAGTGGGGAAAATCGACCAAGTAAGAAACCACACACTTTCTGGTACCTTCTATACAAACAAGCGATTTGCCCTATATTTCCCTACCACCATATCTTCCATTCGGTGACATCAAATTAGATCAAAATTTGCGATGCAAGGGCGTCCCCAAAACTAGCTGATCTAACAAAGAAGACGCAAAAATGGGAAAAATTTTCGTTATTTTCAAACATAATCTGCTTTTATGTATTACAGAAATACTTTTGTCAACGATATCCAACAGCTTCCATACCCTGTTTATGGTAAGAACTGTCAAAATCCTTAAAATAGCCATCAACCGCGGGCTCAACCTCTTCACTGTTGGCACATATTTTAACACCGGGCTATTTCTTTCAAGTTTGGAAATAGAAAATACTCATAGTTCGAAGAAGCCAAATCCAGCGAATAAGGTGCGTGGTGAAGCAATTCCAACCATAATTAATTAATTTTGGCCATCGCAATATTGGATGTGTGAATTGGAGCATTGTCTTGATGAAACAACACTTTCCATTTCGTCAAATGCGGCCTTTTTCCATAACTTCATCACCTAAACTCTGCAACAAATTAGCATAATATTGATAAATTAGCCGTTGATAGTTTTTCCCTTTTGAAGATAATCAATAAAAATAATCGCATGAGGATCCCAAAAAACAGAAGCCCTGACCTTGCCTATAAATGGAACCGACTTCGTCTTCATTGGACACGATTCTCCCATTCCAGTCCACTGCTTTGACTATCCCTTTGCTTCAGGCGTGAAGTGGTGGACCCATATCTCATCCATAGCTATAAATTGATGCAAAAATTCAGCTTTATTGCGGTGAAACATCGCGAAACACTCTACTGAAACTTCTTCACGACACCGTTTTTGCTCTATTGAAAGCAAACGTGTCACCCATCCTGAGCACAGCTTACTCACCTTCAAATGTTCGATCAATATGCGAGGTATAACACTTTTTGAAATACCTAACACTTCAGCTAATTCATGCACCTTTAACCGACGATAATCCATTATCATTTTGTGAATTTTCTTAACCGAGTCTGGCGTGGACAGCTCAACTGGTCGACCACTACGGTGTTCGTCTTCGCAACTTGTATGGCCTCGTTTAAATTCTGCTATCTGTTATTTGATAGTCGTAAAAGAAAGAGCAGATTCCTCCAGAGTAGAATCTAGCTCGGCTTTGATATTGGTTGGACTGAGATTTTTCAAATGGATGTATTGAAATTGTACATAACGGTGACCAAAAAAAAATTTTTCTATCATTTAATTTTAATAGCTCAAATAAAAATACTAAACGATGTGGTGCATTGAAATTAAAAACATATGTGTTTTAAGGTTGCCACTTTCTCGTAAAATTTTATTTTTCAAACTACTGGCACCTATATCTGGCATCTGTACGTCATGTCGGCCAGTTTTGGGACCGCCATCCTCTTTTAACAAAATGTAATTTGTCTAGCCTTTTTACACCAAACGAGGATTTAGGCAGGGCGATAGTCTATCGTGTGACCTCTTCAACATACTGTTGGAGATGATTATGAGGAAAGCTGCAGTTAACACGACTGGTATCATCTCTAATAAAAGCTATGTATTGACATAGACATTATTGACAAAAACCTGTGAGATTTTACTGCAGCCTTCTCCAGCATCGAGAAGGAAGCAGCGAAAATGAGTCTGGTGGGAAACGAGAACTAAACAAAGTTATTGTTTCAACGAACAAAGGGTGTATTTGTTTGAGACGCTGTGTGAACGCTAACAACTATAATTTTGAAGTGGTGGAGAATTCATCTACCTCGGTTCCGCTGTAAACAAAACGAATGATGTCAGCATGATAAAGGAGAGTATTGCTTGCTAACAGATGT
This sequence comes from Philornis downsi, assembly GCA_019455685.1. Classification (NCBI taxonomy): domain Eukaryota; kingdom Metazoa; phylum Arthropoda; class Insecta; order Diptera; family Muscidae; genus Philornis; species Philornis downsi. The sequence goes on from JAHXMU010000084.1 coordinate 499,006, forward strand.
TACTGCGGGCTCAGCAAGCGATTCAATGATAAAGACCTCTCTCGACAAACAGACATCCGACTGTACCAGACGTTGATTCTACCTGTCTTGTCTTATTGTCTGTCTTATTACGCAAGCGGATGAATCAGTACTGTCAGTTTTCGAGAAAATACTCCAGAAAATATATGGACCCATCATCGTTAACGGGAAGTATCGGTGTCGCATGAACAATGAGCTGTGTGAGCTATATGCCGACATCGACATGGTAAAACGCATTAATATACAGCGATTGCGTTGGCTGGGTCATGTGCGGATGGACTCAAATGCTCCCGCATGGAAAGTTTTCGACAGCGAACTCGATGGAAGAGGGCGACCAAAACTCCGTTGGAAGGACCTGTCTTTTGAAACACCATCGAAACTTGGTGTGACGAATTGGAGGAGAAGCGCAGAAGATCGAAACGCTTGGAATTATTTTAGATAAGGATGTCTATTCCAGTCGCCACCATAGTAGAAGAAGTAATTTGTCTAAGTCGGCAACGAACCCTATTGGAAGCGTAAAAGGGTCTTAGGGGACATGCTTGGTTTCATTAATTCCACCAGATTTTGCAACATTACTAGTTTAGGATTTCAAATGGCCGGCCATCTCCCTCATCTCCCTGAATGTTCCACACTGAAAGCGGTTTATATTAGCAATTTAATATCACTTTATTATACCCTAATTTAAATCTCTTTAAATTCTAACACATCCTTAAACTCAGAACGTTGTGATTTCCTCTCCCTCCTTCTTTCAGCAGAGTAAAGGTGCAGAAAATGCTTATAAGTATCCTTGAAAACTCCAACTTATTTATGTCATCTTTATGTTACGCAATGATTCATTTATATGTAAAATTTTGCTTTAAAGGCCTCCCCGCTCCCCTCCCTATCAAAAATTTGTCTGACTGAATGAAAAGTGAGCAATTGAAAACAAAGGGCGAGCAGAAAAAGGAAAAAATGTTTCAACATTTTAACCCTTTATGTGATAGAATATCACAGTACGTTCTGATTGTCTTACTGATTGCAGACATAAAGTGATATGTAAAATAGGGTTATGGAAGACTTTCGCGTGCTTGGCTACAGCAATTTCTGGTCTCTCTATCTTCTGCACGGATGTCATATTTCCCATACCTTTCTCCCGGTAGACTTTTATTATGTTTTAAAAGTTTTTACCAGTTTGCTTGAACTGGGCTTGTTACGGCAAGTGTTGCACGTCCAGCGCCTCATAATATTGTTTGTCGCGCCGCAAAAATATGTCTTTTTTTATGGGACTCTATCACCATTATGACTATTCAAAGTTTGCAAAGAGCCAGAAGGCATTTTTGAGTGGGCAGAGGTAGGCCGAAGTAGTTGCTGCGCGGTATTTTATCCATAAATAAATGGATGGATGCTCCAACACACAATTTGTCGCCATTTCCATCACACCACAGCCGCCTTTTTGCACTTTTTCCGTTGCTGTTTTTTCGTTTTTGTTTTTGGCTCTATTACGCATAGTTGTCATATCGCCCGCTTAACGTTGTTTTGCCATTTCGCTTCTTTCTGCGCAAATATCCTTCTCCGTTGATATTTTTATGATCTAAGTGTTATAGTTGTTGGCATCAGAATTGTTTTTGCGTTGTCTTTCCGGAAAGCGTTATGTCAACGCATTTCCTTTATTTAATATAAATTGAATACTGCGCCTCGGTTCGTCGTGTACAATAGCTCCAGTCTACCGGGATATTCTTGAAAATGTGGTTATTTCTCGTGGCCTTTCCTTCGAAGCTCCTCGTTTGCAATCTCGGAGAAGTCAACGTCGGCTTTCTGATGTTTTATATTCCATTTAGGCGTAAATATGTTTGTCATCATTTTAGCATTAACATTTTTTCCATAGCCTCCATATTTAAGTTGTTCGTTATTGTAGTCATCGCCGCTGTCTTCCTTTCCGCCGTTGTGTTAAGCTTTGCTGCTGTATCTTTTGGTCATGTCATCATCATGTTAAAAATGGTTGGTAAGATTGCTTCTTTTTTTTTTTTTTGGTTGTTGCGAATAAAGGTCCTGTCATTACATAGTCATATACCATGCTATTGGTCGTTCTTCTTTTTTTTCGTTCCACAGCCTTTGCCGATGTGAATGTCATCACTATTATTTGTAAATTTGCCTGTACATTTTTCCATTGGTGCTCTAAAGTGGTCCATTAACAGGGCATTTAGTGTCACATTTAGATTTGCTGTGAATTTTGAGCGCAGGAGAAGAAGGAAAACTAATGTGCACTGGTGATGTCACCAATGACTTGCAGAAATATTTGTCCGATAGCTTTTAAATGGTATTTCTGATTTCGGCGGTCATTAATTATTCAGCCATAGATTGCATAAAGTAATAGTAATAAACAGAATAAGAGTCGGAAAAATCTGCAAAGTATGATAAACTTGACCATACAAAGGCTGAATCCATAACTAAAATAAATCTTAATTCATATAATTTTTTGGGAATCGCACCAATTATCGGAAAAATCTGCAAAGTATGAAAAACTTGACCATACAGAGGCTGAATCTATAACTAAAATAAATTTCAATTCATATAATTTTTCGGGAATCGCACCAATTGTGGGTCTAAATCATGAAAAACACAAAAAAAATTATAATTTTTATTGGAAAAGCCTGCTATAAAAAGGACATTTGACATATAGTCATGGATCACGGTCATGGATGGCACAACTGCTAGATGAGATCAGTCTAGTAGGATAAAAAAATTGGCCGTAAACGAACTAAAGCCTTAGAATGAAGAATATTTTCAGATATTTTAAGCAATTGTAACTTTAATTCATTAACGCCACAATTGGCCATCATAGCTCATAACGTTCTTAACTAACTCCCTTAACAGATATGATGATGTTATTGAGAAATGTTCTTTTTCTTAGGTAGCGACTGGAATGGACATCCTTATCTATTATACGCCACCCGCAGAATACAATTCCAAGCGCTTCGATCAACTGCGCTTCTCCAATTCGTCACACTAAGTTTCGATAGTGTTTCAAAAGACCTTCCAACGAAGTTTTGGTAGGCCTCTTCCATCGCTGTCGAAATGCTTCCGAGCGGGAGCATTTAGGTCCATCCGCACAACGCCCAGCCAGCGCTGTATATTAATGCGTTTGACCACGTTGATGTCTGTATATAGCTCGTACAGCTCACTGTTCATTCGACGCCGATACTCCCCGTTAACGATGATGGGTTCATATATTTTCCGGGGTATTTTCCTCTCGAAAATTGCCAGTACTGATTCATCCGCGTCATTCCGTCATAACCCGGGATTCTGCGCCATATAACTTCTGCGCTTCTCCTTCAATTCGTCACACCAAGCTATTGATAAATGAAAAAATGAAATTTTCACTAGAAAAATGAGCAGAACTGATTCACAGGGTGGCAGACAAATGTTGCTGCATTAAGAAACTTGCATTAATTTCTCTTGAATTTACAGGTTTTCCTTGAAAAAGAATATATTTCAATTAAGTCATTTGAATGCATTGCTTTAAGTCATCTAAATTCGTTGCTAACTTCATATTTGACATAATTCCATAAGAAAAATTTAGCGTTTTAGTCAAAAAGCCTTGAGAGCTAACAAATAGTAGAAATTTTTAAGTTAATATCTAAAGAGAAATTTGCTCTGCACTTCAGATATAACTAGGTGACAAATTGTACCATCTTGTTGAGACCAGAGAGTTGAAATAGATTATCTTTAGCGTAGTTCAGGAAAGAACAATTTTTCTATCATCTGTAAATAACATCATGGCAGTAGCATTCATCATTAACTCTGTATTAGGTATTGGTTTTCCTCCTTCAATCGAAAAAAAAAACAGCGGCTGAAGCTCATTGAGAGCTTCAAAACGATTACGGTGATGCTGCTTTAAGTGAAACAAGGTGCGAAATTGGCTCCATCGCTTTAAAGACGGTGATTTTAATGTTGACGACCGTTCGCATGAAGGAAGACGAAAATCCTTCGAAGACACTGAATTGATGGCATTGCTCGATGGGCATCCGTATCAAACACAAGTTGAGTTTGCTTCAGTATTTGAAGTTATCCGCCAAGCCATGTCCAAGCGATTGCATGCGTTGAGAATCATTCAAAAGCAAGGAACTTGGCTTCCTTTTGAGTTGAAGCCAAGGGACGTTGAGCGTCGTTTTTCTTCGCCTGCAATTGAAGATTATGAACTGGACGATATGTAGTTTCAACAAGACAGTGGCACGAGCCACACAACACGGCCGATTTTAGCTTTATTGCACGAGTAGTTTCCAGGAAGCTTCATGTTTTTGCGACGTCAATTGGCCACTAAAATCATACGATTTGACGCCGTTAGACTTTTTTTGTGGGGCTACGTCAAAGACCATATTTGCACGGATAGCCCCTAAACATTGAAGCTTTTGAAAACCAACATTCTTCAAGTTATCGCCGAGATATCTGCCGAAAGGTGTGAAAAGGTGTCAAAAAACCCGAAAGCTACCTCAAAAGAATCCAAACAACAAAAATGCAAACAATCCAGAGGCGGACATTTAAATGACATTGTATTTCGTGCATAATGGCAAGGTTTAAGCATTATAATAAAATAAAAGTTTAATCGAAAACATAATTTTATGTATTTTTTTTTCTGAAACCGAAAACTGAATTACTAACGTATTTTAGAAGTAAGGGCAGCCATTTAAATTAAAGAAGACATTTAAAATTAAATTTAAATTAAATGGCTGCCCAGTATGACAGACGTATAGGCAAATTTTACATCATAAATGTCGTTATCCTTTCAGGTACGACTGATTGTGGAGGACGCAAAAAGTAGTTTCGTCGCTTTTTAAAATTTGTGGTTTTATTGAACAAAGAGTTACACTAATTTCCTTACTATACAGGAATTTCTGTGGTGGAAATATGTAGATGAACAGGCTGTATAAGAGAAGTAGTGTTTACAAGTGGCTTCACCAGTTTATAAAAGGCAGAGGTCGAGTTGAGGACGAAAAAATGCTCCGGACGACCATCAGGTTTTATCGATGAAAGCCATGCCCAACAACCCAGTGATCTGGACTTCAAAGATAGTCAACATACAATTAGAAACCTTGCTAATGATGCTGACATTTCAAGTGGGTCAATCAGTTCCATTTTAAAATATCGTTTGGGCCTCAGACGCATAAAATATTGTTTGGTACCAAAATACACAATTCTTTCGGGGAAGACTGTCGAATTGAAATAATTGAAGATGTGATTTCTGGTTGCCGACATATTATTTTGATCTATGCTTAAGGTCCGAAAACAATTGACCAATGAAGTGAACATCGATAGGATCAACAAGGCTGCTCAAAAATTAAGATTATGCAGTTCTCTGTGATAAGCCTGATATTGAGCCACTACATTGGCTGTAGTGTTCATTGTTCATTGAAACATAGTGCATAGTGCTTTAGTAGATAATATTCAGTTTTAGCCTAAAGTTAAGTATATGGAGAACATCCGGTTAACGTAACGGAAAATTCAATCACAATTTTACGATGCCTCGCAACTTAAACAAATAGATTTGAGTTGCTCAGAATCTTCTACTTTGAAACATCTCAATGTCTCACAAATATCTTCATTTTAAATTACTTTAATCCAACAAAAATCTTTTACATTTAACTGGAAGAGCATTTTGCTATAAATATTCCTATGATTTTAGTTTTTACCCACTTGCGCAATAAAGGTATTCACATCTTCGAAGACATCAAAAATTCTCTACAAATCATTAAAATTCCACCAACAAACGTTGCGAGGACATTTACTTAAACATTCCATTACCAAGACATTATCATAAATTCTTTAGTTCCCCCCTCTCTTCCCGCTACTGTACTGATCTTTTCTTGCAATCTCTGTGTAAATTACACCACTTAAACTTTAGATGACAACCGGCATAAGTCATCTGCACTCCGGAATATGACGCCAAAATTCTCAATGCCAATGTCAGAGTCACAAGCAGATTCACAAGCAGCCCGGTCACAGTGATGGGACGGCATCGACAACAAATCCAAACTGCAGACAGACAATGCGATCCAAGACGATGGTTAAGACATAGAACGTGAATCTTTGTTACAGAGACACCACAGCCATGTCATCAGCGGAAAGCAAACCAAAAAAAAAAACGGCAAAACGAGTTATGACGCTACTTATCATGCAAGCATCGCATGCATGCTTCAGCGAAAGGATAATGGTTACCAAACAAACAAATGTCATGACGATAACTTAGGCTCCCTAAGGAGGAAAAGCATTGATATAAACGAAGAAGGAGAAGGAAGATGGAGGGGTAAGAACCGGAAGTTGAGTATGAAGGTTAAGGTTAGGGATATTGCAGCTCTCTGGAATAACAAGATATGGTATTGACTTTTCTATTTTGGTTTTGTATTCTCGACGTGCAAATATGTTTCATTGCCAAAATAAAGGGTGTTTGGATCAAATGTGATAAGAAGAGTAATATATTGGTTGAATACAATCTTCTTGAAAATAAGTATAATATTTCAGAATAAGCGTTTCACATAAGGTTATGTTCCGTATATTAACAAGAAACAAAAGGTGTGTCCAACGACTTGCTGCATTTATTATATTGCACACAAAAGATACATAAAATCTCGTACTGTTAAAGAATCTAAATTACAAACTTAGGAGTTGAATCCATATTATGGAGTTGAACGTGTGAGGTACAGGGTGGCGCAATAGAACGTGCATATTGCATCATCTTTTTTTGCGGGGTAGAAGAAGCGCGGGCGGGGAGACGCCTACATCGTTGGGTTGGTGGGCTCATCGAGTTTTAGTCGCTATGAATCACTTCGACGGGAAACGTCACGCATTTTGCGTGCTCGCATTTTACGAGAACTCTCATTCATATATTGCTATTAGGCGACTATATTGTGCTGAATATGAACTACGGCGAATTAGTGAAGCTCCGAGTGCTAATTTAATTAAAATATGGATAAAGCGTTTTGAAGAGACCGGTTCAACATTTAAACCACAAGCAAATGGTCGCTCAAGAACATCTAGGACCGAAGATAATGTTGAGAGAGTTATGGAGTCAGTACGAGGAAATCCACAAATGTCGACTCGCAAGAGATCGTCTGTCTTAAAATTATCGCGACGAAGTTTGCAACGAATTTTAACATTGGATCTTAAACTGCATCCATATAAGCTGCAATTAACACAAGAATTGAAAGAGTCTGACTTCATAGCAAGGCTCGCATTTGCTAATGAAATGCTTAATCGATTTTCCAATTTTGACAATATCCTTTTCTCTGACGAGGCTCATTTCCTTATGAATGGGCTCGTAAACCGTCAAAATTGTCGTTACTGGGACAGTGAAAATCCCAAAATCAAACACCATCAAAAACATTGCATAGTCCTAAAGTGACAGTATGGGCAGCAGTCTCTGGCAGAGGAATAATTGGTCCTTTTTTCTTCGAAAATGCGCGGGGCCAAAACGTCACGGTTAATACGGAACGCTATGTTGAGATATTGGACGGATTTTTGGCTCCAGAAATTGAAAGTTCAGGAATAGTGAATTCCAGAATTTGGTTCCAACAAGATGGAGCTACCTGTCACACATCAAATGACTCCATGGCGGTGGTGAAGCAGATGTTCCCTGGCAGACTGATTTCAAAAAGAGGTGATATCCCATGGCCTCCACGTAATCCAGACTTGACGCCTCTTGAGTTTGTGGGGATACCTCAAACACAAAGTCTACAGTAATAATCCAAGAAACATCGTTCAGCTCAAGGAGAATATCCGTGGTGAAATGGCAGCCATTACACCGGTATTACTGAAGAAAGTTTTCAATAATTTTCATTTGCGGTTAGAGGAGTGCCTTCGTAGAGAGGATCACCATTTAGATGATGTTATTTTTAAAAAATAAACTTCATTTATTACTCTACAATGCCTTAGATTTATTTTAACCATACCTTTTGTATTTATTTTTTAATCTATTTTTTAAATATGCACTTTCTATTACGCCACCCTGTACTTTGCCTCCTATTAGCTGGTTTGTCCCCTGTTGACTTATGAAGTATTTGGAACAATCAGGGTTGTGAATTAAGTTTGGCATATAGGCATATAGGTATATTAGTTTTGTCACCCCATCCGTATAACTATAAAACTATAACATTTATCTAAAAAGCCATTAAATATACAAAATTCCTGATCGTTGTAAAAATTTATATCGTAATAATGATTTCTAAGCATTCATCATGCCAATTACAAAATCCATTGCAATCCCTTTGATTTCTTTAAGCTCTCAATATTGGCCGCACACTCTCGCTGCCATTAATCATATTAGAAGCTTTAGTATTTTGCGCGTCTGGCATTCAAAGTGAACCGAAACCACGGCGGAAAACATTTCTTCTCTAACATAAGAACAACAATCTCAAGCATTATTGTCTTGCTGATTCGTTGCCAGTTCGTTCTCAACCAAAGAACGAACTACTGCTGAATAGTGTGTGTGCAGGTATTCGTTGCGTATGATTAATATTTTTTTCATATTTCCCCGGACACACATACACACACACATGAGCTTGTTCAGGCTCAAACAAACCCATTCATATACAATAGACTTATGGCATTATGCCATTTATGTTTGGCGGTTTACTTCTCTGACTTGTTGGTTATTTGTTTGGGAATCATCGTAGCCGTTTTTTTTTATAGAACTACTCTTTTTTAATAAATTCATATCACGTTTGCATTTATTTCAGGGACTTTGGATTCCCGTCCCCACGGCGCTTTCATTGTCGAGTGTGACCATTGTAATCCATGGAGAACGCTTAATGTTTTAATGAAAAAGTTGTTGAAAACAAAAGAGTTTCATAGCTGTGCTTTTGTTTCTGTCGGCTTGAGAAGGAAGCGGAAATATTTAATCTCACATTTTGGCAGAACTTTGGTGATAACTTTAAGTAGGATTTAGGAATGTTGACGCCATTCCAAATAAAAATCTGGTAGCTAAAAATGGGGATATGGAAATTAACAAAAATGGAAAAAAAGAATTAAGCTCTCTTGCTATGAACCTGTTTAATGGAAGTGCAAATCCAATCAGGTATCAAAGCGTTTGAGACAACACGATAATTTTTCAGCCTATCTAATGAACTGCAGATCAGCGATATTGTAACCAGATTTACGGAGTAGAACAGGAATTACCGGAATAACAGCTTAAATATTCTATCAAAGTTTGGACGTATTTAAAACGTAAATTTTTGATAATAATAAAACAAGTAAATGAAAATTTCTTTCGATCTGGTGACACGAAAAATTTTCTATAGAAAAATTACCCCATTAGGTGCGGCACTAAGTTCCCGCTGTTTTATATATATATATATATATATAAAACTGCAACATATTACGAAAACATGTTTACAAACGATTCACTGAAAGTATTTTCCATCGCTGGCTACTACTTTTCCCCATCTTTCTGGTAAAATCTCGAATTCCGTCACTTTAAAACTACAGAAGAATCACTTTTTCCTGCCTATCCGTGCACTGTGGGCGCTTCTCGCGCAGAGCTCAGCCCAATCGCATTAATTGAAGTCGATATCGAACCCCAGTGATGGTTCCGTTTGGTTACAACAGCTCGTAATATATAACACTGACCTGGTTTACTCACCAAATGCAGAGCATAAACTTCGCAGCGTGAATATTCGGCCGAGGTGACGATGTAGAAGCATAACCTGACAGCATTCATGACTTTTTTTTCTTTGGATTGCTATAATGAATCCATTTTTCATCATCCGTTACAATACGATGAAGGAAGCCCTTCCTTTTTTTGTTTCTAAAGAAGTTGTTCACAGGCGAAAAAAGAAGCTCAACCCTCCCTTGGCTTCCACTCATAAGGAATCCAAGTGTCCTTGCTTTTGAATCATTACCAACGCATGCAATCGTTTGAGAATGGCTTGGCGAGTAACTCCTAATACTAAAGCAAGCTTTACCTGTATTTGATCTTTGACACGGATACCCATTAAGCAATGCCTTCAGTTCTGTGTCTTCGAAGGTTTTTCGTCTTCCTTCACGCGAACGGTCGTCAACAACAAAATCACCGTCGGAACCAATCTCGACAAGTTCTTTCACTTAAAGCAGCATCTTCCGTAAACGTTTTGAAGTTATCGATGAGCTTCAGTCGCCGTTTTCTACGATTGAAAGAAAAAGATCAATACTTCCCGCATACGAGGATTATTTGGCTCAAAATTCATTCATATTCACACAACCAAAAGAATATTACGTCAAAAGAAAATCACAATTGGTTCTAGGTGGTATGTTTATCATATGCTTCAGCTTCAGTTATGACGTTTAGGTTGTGGCAAAATCGACTAGCACTTACATCTGGCGCCATCTATTGGCAAACAGCGGGAACGCAGTGGCACACCTACTACTTTTATTTTTTTTTTTTTTTTTTGAAAAATATAAATTTGAGTGAAATTTACATACGAAATGAAAAAATTAAATTACACAAAAAAAAAATACGAAAAAACATTTGGAGGATACGAGGCCGGCCCCAAAACTAGCTGTCCTAACAAGGAGGACACAAAAAAGTTGAGAAAATTTTTCAGTTGCAGACTCCACCTCTTCATTATTGGTAAATCTTTTACCACCGAGCTATTTTTTCAAGTCTGGAAATAGAAAATATTTCAAGGGAGCTAAATCTGGCGAGAGAGTAGGTGATGATGCAATTCGAACTTTAATTCACTAATTTTGGTCACCGCAATAGTGCCTGTGTGAACTGGAGCATTGTCTTGATGTAACAACACTTTCTTCTTCGCCAAATGTGTCATTTTTCCATAATTTCAATACCTAAACACTGCAATAAATTAGCATAATATTCGCAGTTGATGATTTTTCTTTTCTAAAGATACTCAATAACAACAATCGCATGCGCATCCCAAAAAAAAAAAAGACGCCTTGACCTTGCCGGCACTTGGAACTTTCTTGGTCTTCTTTGGACACGATTTTCCCATTCCAGTCCATTGCCTTGTCTCAATTCTAAAGTGAAGTTTATAAATATAAAAATAGCTCATGTGCTTAGTTCATGAAAATATGTTACTTTCATAGCTTTCTTTGGAATAATTCACTTTTGTGAAAAACTGATACATAAAATGATCTCACTTGTCTCAAATGTAAAAGAGCGGAATTGAATATAAAACAAACTATCTTCTCACATCCGTCACAACGGGATACGGTCACGCCATTCTTGGAATTTCGCTAATAGGCCGGTACAGAAATATCGGTCAGGGTAACTGACTCCAATATAGCTTCATCCAACATTGTTCCTTTTCATTCTTAACAACAAATACGAGTTGCTGTGTCCACTAGCCATACAGTCAGCCCTTCTTCAGAAAGACGGGAGTAGCTCAATTGTCGTGAAAGGTCCTAAAATGAATTTCGTCTTACGATACATGCCAAGTAGATGATATTTAACCTCATTCCTGTGGGTGTATGTATAAAATTTGAACAAAACGGCAATGTAAAAAAAAAAAAAGTTACAACTAGAAACATGCTACTTAGGGGTGGTATCGGAAAGAAATTGCTCAAAAGCGACAAAATTCAGAATACTTTTATCGATTATCATTAAATGATCCACATTTCTTTTTTTGGTTGTTAACACCGGAATTTATTGATAAAAAAACATATTTCTGCTTTATATTAGCAGGATTAAACATCAATGAATCCAGGTTCTGATTCATGACTTTCTGCACGTTAGCTGCAGTAAAGTTTACATTAGATATGTCAGGATGATTTTCCGGAAACTACAACGAATTAGATGGAGGCAACATCTGCGTAGAAAATGTAAACATTTCGAGTCGCATATAGTTGCATATAATTCGCCGACTATTTATAGCTTATGGTTGTCATTTTGCACTACTTCTTCTGCGTCTTTTATAACGTATAACTGGCGGCATATGGCAAAACCTGTCTACCGTACCATGCCCGTGATATTCATAATGAAATAAAACCTCCAGGTACCGCGACGTCGGCTCGAGCTATGCGTTCGTTTCATTTTGCGCCCGCATGATATTAATTATTAACCAGTTGATATATTTTTGTCTAAAATAAACCCTTGTCGATATCATTTGTATACCATTTCAAAATCTTTTGCATTTCCATGAATTTTAACGAAAATTTATTGTCACCAGATAAAAACCGAAATAACTTTTCATCCATTTTACGATGCGAAATCTGATCCTTTCATGACAAATGTTCAAATTAGCTATAAAGCGTAGCAAAATAAATAAATTAACCGCCAAACAAAGGCTTTTACGTCACTCGGGGTTAGAGAAAAAGTCAGCGAACTTTTGCTATCAATCTTAAATAGTCACATTAAAAAGAAATTCAAATGACACAGGACCATTTGATTAAATTAGAATTGAACATTTAAAATTCAAATAAAACCATTACTCTGAGGAGATGAATAGTAAAGGAGTGAGTAAAAAAGTTTCTGATGATTTTTATCGCTGTTTTTCTTTCCTTTTTTTTGTTTTTTTTTTTCGTTCTCTCTCCGAAAAAGTTGACACTTAACTGCATCTCTAGTCTCTGTAGTCAAATTAAAAATACAAAACAAAAATATAACAATAATTTCCAGTTTACTCGCCTTCCTCTCTCTCCCCTTTTAGACAACACCACTTCTTGAATATGTAATGGAGAAAACACAAAACTCTGGTATTTGTGTAAAAAGGCAGGCAAATAAAAAATAAAACTTCTGTCTCAAAGTGAATTCAAACAAACAAATTAAAATTATGCAAATTAACTGCACAAACCTCAGAGCCAGGATTGCTACCAATGTATCCGTAAAGCCAAAACCCAAGAACACAAAACCCAGTGGCGCAAACCAAAAAGAAAAAAAAACAAAAAGGCCTTTGGCAGAAGCACGTCTACGGGCAGAAGAGAAAAACGATTTGCACATTTCTATCACTTTAACATAATTTCCTACCAAGAGACAATCTAAGGATACCACAAAAGGCTTAGGAAGCGAAGGAATGTTTGTCCTTCATTGGGCACAAGACTGATTCCTTCGGAGCCGGCGAAAAAGTCACTTATTATCATACGAGCTTAATGAAAGCAAATACAAGTTCGTGTGAAAAAAACGTTACGACAAACAATTTGAATAATTCCATTCAACAGCAAACCAGCAAGTTATGGTACAATCAAACAAATGACTCGTGGGGAGCAATTGAAGCAACCACACAGTCAGAGCCATTGAGACAACCGCCAGACAGACCATTGCAGTCATTAGAAAAAGTACTGCTAACACATTCAACATTTAAGTGAATGTAACCAAAAGAATTGTTTGCATAAACGATTTAATCGAATTCCAATGCAAATTTTTATTAAAATTTCATTTCCGCCCGCATAATATCAAGGGACAGAAGTCAAACGAATTATACATATGGGGCGTCGCATGTGAAATGCATTAAATCCAATGTCGGTGAAGATAAGGATTAGGCAGAACTAGAACCAAAATCTAGTAGGAGCATACAGATCATATAACAGACAAATATGATTCTGTTAGAGGAACACCAGTTTGAGTTTTACCGCTTATTTCACTGACTTTTCGGCTGGAAAGGGTTACAACACTTTTTCAAATCTTGGAGGTTTACATCCGGTTTTTGCATGTTCACATATTTATGTCCCCACCATGGAATGAGCAAAGATTTGGACCAAAATGTCCCACGATCATGAGCAGAACAAGTTCAAAACTCAACAAAATTCGCCCATTACGAATTAGTCGACAGATACAGAAACGAAACGACCTAACTCATATAGCCTTTTAATTAAACGCTTTAACGAAAAACACTAAATAGAGGGTTATCCATTTTTCGATTTCAAACGTAAAGTTAAATAAAACTCACATAAGGCTATGATTTCGATGAAGGTTATATTTCATTATAATCCTTGAATCTTGCTATTATGAAATAAAATATCATTGAAATGACCGCCTCTGGGTTGGTTGCAGCATTGGATCATTTTGAGGTAGTGGTTGACCGCTTTTTCTCACATTTTGGGCGGTAAGTTTGGGCATTATCTGCGTAAACAATTGCTCAAATGTCGTGAAAGGTCCTGAAAGGAATTTCGTCTGACGACACTTACTTATCAGATGATATTTAACCCCAAAATTTGAATAAAACGGCAACGTCAAAATAAAGTTACACAAATGATAATTAGGGGTGGTATCGGAAGGGATTTTGTCAGAAGCAACAAAATTCAGAATACTTTTATAGGCCATCATTAAATGATCCAAATTTTTCGTTTTAGTTGTTAACACAGGAATTTATTGATAAATACATCTTTGGCATAGCTCCTCAAAAAAACAGTTTAACGGCGTCAAATCACATAATCTTGGTGGCCACTTGACGTCGTCAAAATGTGAAATTACGCTTTCCAGAAACTTCTTCTGCAATAAAGCCAAAATCGATCATGTTGAATCACGTTTGAATCACCATTTTTGTAGTAAGTTTTGACTATTTTTGCGCGTTTTTTGGTTGTTAAACGATCCATATTCGCTATTAAACATCAATGAATCCAGGTCCTGATTCGTTACTTTCTGCACGTTTGCTGCAGTAAAGTTTAGAGTAGATACGTCAGTTGCTTTTCCGGGGACTACAATGAATTAGATGGAGACAACTTGAACATTTCGATGCGCATATATTTACTTCGCCGATCATTTATAGTTTACTAGCCGACCCGGCAAACGTTGCTTTGCCTTCAAATTTTATTTTTATTGGAAATGTTTCATTAGCAGGAGCAGAAATAATTGCTTTTTAATTTGTGGTTTGTATAGGAGGTACCACTCCCCATTGTCCAATCCCGCCCATATTTGCAGCAGCACTTAAGATATGTACACCAAACCTACGCACCAAATTTTGTTCAAATACCGTAAGTAGGAGCAGAAATAATTGATTTTTAATTTTTTGTTTGTATGGGAGGTACCACGCCCCTTTGTCCAATTGGACCGAATTGTAAATCTAAACCATCCCGGGCACCACCCAGACGCATATACAAAAATTTATGCAAAGCGGTCCAGCCGTTTTGGAGGAGTTCACTGACAACGCCCGTACAGTAGAATTATATATATAAAGAAGATATTGATGAAATGTTCAAACATACATACATTTTTAATTTGAGTAAAATCGGAGGGAAAAAATTTATTTTCGAAACGCCGCCTACTGGATTTAAACATATACAAAATGTTAAAGTGATGAAACATACATACATTTTTAATTTGAGTAAAATCGGACCATAAATATAAATTTTCGAAATAAGTCCACCTCAGCGCCACCTACCGGGTTCATTTATACGCAAACAAATTTCTCATGATCAAAGAAACACACATTCTGAATTTCAGTTAAATTGGTTCATTAATATAAATTTTTGAAATAAGTCTACCCCAGCGCCACCTACCGGCCCCAAACTTCATTGAAACCTAATCGGGCACCAACCGACCCTATGGTGTGAATATGGCTGCTGTAGCTGTAATCGTTAAGATCTGATGGTCGGACAAACATATGCACGAACGTTTTTATGTATTAAGATGGTTGTCGTCTTTCACTACTTCGTCTTGGTCTTTAACTTTCTACCTTCCTACCGAAATGAAACCTCCAGGTACCACAACGTCGGCTCGAGATACGGATTTTATTTTGTGCCTTCATGATATTAATTATTAACCAGTTGATATATTTTTGTCTTGATATTAATTATTGTGTAAAATAAACCTTTGCCTACGTAAATTGTAAACTATTTCAAAATCTTCTAAATTTCAACGAAAATTTATTGTCACCAAATAAAAATAGAAATAACTTTTCATCCATTTTGCGATGCGAAATCTGATCCTTTCATGACTAATGTTCAAATTAGCTGTAAAGCGTAACAAAATAAATAAATTAAATGGCAAACAAAGGCTTTTGCGTCACTCGCAGTTAAAGAAAAGGTCAGCGAGCTCTTGCTATCAATCTTAAATACTCACATTAAAAAGAAATTCAAATGACAAAGGACCATTTGATTAAATTTGACGTGAATATTTAAAATTCAAATAAAACCACCATCTTTGTAGTAAGTTTTGACTATTTTTGCGCGTTCTTTGATTGTTAAAAGATCCATATTCGAAATTGGCAAACCTTTCACTAAATTAATAACACTTCAGATGACAGTTACTTAACAGCTGGCAGCCATGCCAGATCCGCGGTTTGGAAATCACTAAATGGATAATGTTTATATGAAACTTTTATGTTTAGAAAAATTTATAAAAATTTAATATTCTCTACAGCTGTATTCATTATAGTGTGAACAAGATTTTGCAATAGAGCTATGGACGACTTAACGACTTTTTCCCAGTGAATAGTCGAATTTTTCACTATCTCTCCATAACGAGGTCCATAACAAGATCTCTTTCAATTATTTAATTAATAATTGGAATGGTTATTTCTCGTACCTTTAACTAAAAAAAGTATCTCAATCTGTAGCCAGGCTCTCATTGGCTGTGGAGTGTTTTTCTGAAGCAGGCAACGCATAGTGTTAAAAAAAAATACAAAAATCCGGTCGGCCAAAATCATCAAGTATGGAAAGTGTTAATCATTCTCATTCTGACGATCTGAAACTTTCATTTTGGAAACATTCAGGTGTTCCAGATTTCCACAAATCATCATTACACCGCAATTTGGCAAAAACAAAAAAAAAATTAAAAGAAATATTGGGTTGTTCGGAAAGTTCGTTGGGTTAATTTTAGGAATATTATGATGTATTATTTCCGAACAGGAAAAACGGCTGCTGAAGCCAGCCGATAAATAAAGTTTGTTTATGGACCAAATGAAAGAACTTGCCAGAAATGGTTTAAAAGATTTTCTACAGGCGACTTCTCCGTAGCGGGCGCTCCCAAATCAGGACGATCAAAAGAAATTGCTTTCGAGGAGGTGAGAGATTTAGCTATTGTTAATCTCCGTGCAACAGTTAAGGGAAATAGCTGAAATAATCAAAAAATCAGTCTCAACCGTTCACGGGGTCATAAAAGAGCTCTGATTTCTGAGCAACCTCTATGTGTGGATAATGGGTAACCTCACAGATGCCAACCGCCTGAACCACGCTGACGTCTGCGATAACCTAATGATAAGAAATAGCAAGATACCATATCTGAAGAACCTCATCGCAGGCGACGAAAAATGGATAGTCTACAACAATGTAACGCGGAAAAGATCATGGGGGAAACCAAATGAACCCCCTCAATCCACCTCTAAAGCAGGCCTTCACTCCAGGAAAGTATCATTGTCGATTTGGTGGGATGTCAAGGGAGGAGTCCTTTTTTGAGCTTCTCCCAACAAATCAAACGATTAGTACGGACTAGTATATCGCACAATTAGATAAATTGAAGACGGCATTGGAAGAAAATGGCCGAGGCTCACCAATCAGCGAGACGTCATCCATCATGGCAACGACCGCCCTCACACTGCCTTGCGGACCCACCAGAAACTGTCAGAGCCTGGGTGCGAAAGTTTTACCTCACCCATCGTACTCCTCAGATCTAGCCGAAGAAGTTATTAAAAAAATGGGAGACCATATAATAGATTAAAACAATCGTCTTGTTGTATATAAATTTGTAAATAAATTTCAATTAAAAACCGAACGAACTTTCCGAACCAACCGATACATTGGTGCGCCACCGTATATTTGGAAGGAAGTCTTGACTCAAAAATGATTGTATTTTTTGGAGAAATGGTGAACCGTTCATATTTTTAACATAAAACCGACTGCATACTTCCATTATTTTATCAAATGTTATAAAATATAGCAACATTAAATTTTCAAAGCAAAAACGTGTCATAAAGCCAGAACAGCAAAATGGCCGTTGATTCTTATAATATTCAATTATACAGGGTTGCCCATATTCGACGGACCCATCTGGCAACGCCATAACTTTTGACAGAGATGTCAGATCGCTTAATGACATACCGCGTTTGAAGCGTCAGTCCAAGCAGATTTTTACCATGGAACAATACACGCCACGCGAGCGCTCTGAAATAGTTGAAATTTACATTCAACAGAAGAAGTCAATTGTGAAAACTCAACGTGCTTTTAAAATATTAAAAAATGTGAGAAGTGCGCCTTCTAAGAACCCCATTAAGCGTTTATACGAAAAATTTTCGACTGGTGAGGCTCTTTCTAATCCGAAGAGGCCAAATAAAAGTCGACCAAGGCGATCGGCCGAGAATATCACTGCCGTACGAGCCAGTGTTGAGATGTCCCCAAGAACATCCCAAAAACGCCGTTCTCAGCAGTTGGGCATGGCTCGGTCCACTTTACAACGGATTATTCGCGTTGATTTGCATTTGTTCCCGTACAAAATTCAATTGACGCAAAGATTGTTGCCTGCGGACAAGCCTCGTCGATTGGAATGGGCCCAACGAGTCATCGAAATGGCCGATGATGACGAGCAATTTTGGAACAAAATTATCATGTCCGATGAAGCCCATTTCACATTGAATGGGACCGTAAATAAGCAAAATTGCCGTATTTACGCCACTGAAAATCCTCAGGAGATTCAAGAATTGCCTCTTCATGACGAAAAAGTCACAGTTTGGTGCGGCGTTAGTGCGAAAACGGTCATTGGGCCGTTTTTCTTCCAAAACGAAAATGGCCATGCTGTTACCATCAACCAGGAGCGTTATCGCGACATGATGACCAATTTTGTGATGCCAATTATTCGTCTATTTATAACTAATTATTATTTTTATTTGTGCTTGTAATTTCAAAAAGTTTGCAAAACAGCATTCCTTTTAAAATATCAAAACTGTATAGGTCGATAAACGATAATTTCTATCGCCCATCATATCCTTTCAACGCAGCAATTCTCCATTCTTCTGTGAAACTGTCAACGCACGCATCACTACCGTAACGCTACATGTGTGCCTGTAGCAAAAAAAAGAAAAAAAATGCCACCCGACTTTTTTAAAATGTTTTCTTCTTTTAAAGTTATTTATTTATTTATTCTTCTTTTTATTTTTATAATCATTAAAGCACTTTTTTAAAACAGGGCTATATATTTAATGATTTCAAAACTGCCGACAAGGCTGTCAGCTGTTAAATACCTGTCATTGAAGTGTTGTTTATTCAGTAAATGGTTTGCTGTTTACGAATATGGATCGTTTAACAACCAAAGAAGGCGTCACCCACCATCCGTTTCATGATCATTTTTGTTGCGATTCAGCATCGATTTGCAGAAGGAAATTCGTTTCACAAGATTTGCTTGCGTTAACCCATGCGGCATCCATACTATTCAAGGCAAGATTGTCAGCTGTTAAATACCTGTCACCTGAAGTGTTGTTTATTCTGTAAAAGGTTTGCTATTTACGAATATGGACTATTCAACAACCAAACAAATCGTAAAAAAGAGTTAAAACTCTCTACAAAAGTGGTGATTCAAATGTGGGCTTTCAAAAGAACAACATTCTATTCAGCGATGTAGTTAATTTTTCACTCGGTGGTTATGTCAACAAGTAAAATTAGAAGCATATGCGGCTCGGAGAACCCAGAAGAGATTATGGAAAAGTCATTGCATTCGGAAAAAGTGACTGTTTGGTGCGTATTATAATCTGGATGGGATTGAATCATTGGGCCGCATTTTTTTTAAAAACTACCTCAAAAGGATCCACTGTTTCAATCAATCCAGAGGCGGACACTGAATAATATTGTATTCTGTGTATAATAGCAAGGTTTAAGCATTATAATGAAATGAAAGTTTCATCGAAATCAAAGCTTTATGTGCGTTTTATTTAACTTTACATTTGAAACTGATAAATTCATAATCCTATATAAATTTTTATTTCAATAAAAAAAAGCACGGATATAAAAAGAGCAAATGCCGTAGATGAATTTCCTTTAAAAATATCGAACGATTTATCAGAAGACAACTATTTTTACTTTAATTATTTTACTTTTAAATATGTTGTTACTTTAGTGAGTGGATATTGTGTGAAATACACATTTAATTAATACAGGGTGGCGCAATAGAAAGTGCATATTTAAAAAATAGAATAAAAAATAAATACAAAAGGTATGGTTAAAATAAATCTAAGGCATTGTAGAGTAATAAATGGAGTTTATTTTTTAAAAATAACATCATCTAAATGGTGACCCTCTCTACGACGGCACTCCTCTAACCGCGAACGAAAATTATTGAAAACTTTTTTCAGTAATACCGGTGTAATGGCTGCCATTTCACCACGGATATTCTCCTTGAGCTGAACGATGTTTCTTGGATTATTACTGTAGACTTTATGTTTGACGTATCCCCTCAAAAAAAAGTCAAGAGGCGTCAAGTCTGTATTACGTGGGGGCCATTGGATATCACCTCTTTTCGAAATCAGTCTGCCAGGGAACATCTGCTTCACCACCGCCATGGAGTCATTTGATGTGTGACAGGTAGCTCCATCTTGTTGGAACCAAGTTCTGGAATTCACTATTCTTGAACTTTCAATTTCTGGAGCCAAAAATCCGTCCAACATCTCAGCATAGCGTTCCGTATTAACCGTGATGTTTTGGCCCCGCGCATTTTCGAAGAAAAAAGGACGAATTATTCCTCTGCCAGAGATTGCTGCCCATACTGTCACTTTAGGACTATGCAATGGTTTCTTGTGTTTGATTTTGGGATTTTCACTTTTCCAGTAAAGACAATTTTGACGGTTTACTAACCCATTCATAGGGATATGAGCCTCGTCAGAGAAAAGGATATTGTCAAAACTGGAAAATCGATTAAGCATTTCATTAGCAAATGCGAGCCTTGCTATGAAGTCAGACTCTTTCAACTCTTGTGTTAATTGCAGCTTATATGGATGCTGTTCTTGGGCGACCATTTGCTTGTGGTTTAAATGTTGAACCGCTAACCCATATTTTAATTAAATTAGTACTCGGAGCTTCACTAATTCGCCGTAGTCCATATTCAGCACAATATAGTCGCCTAGTAGCAATATATGAACGAGAGTTCTCGTAAAATGCGAGCACGCAAAATGCGCAAAGCTTCCCGTCGAAGTGATTCATAGCGACTAAAACTCCATGAGCCCGCCAACCCAACGATGTAGGCGTCTCCCCCCCGCCCTCGCCTTTTCTACCACGCAAAAAAAGATGATGCAATATGCACGTTCTATTGCAGCACAAAACTGTATACAAAACTTAACCTGCAATTATTGATTTGGACAAATATTGCTGACAAGACATCTCTACAAATGTGGACCATTTTCAATTATATTTTTGGGGTTTTTAGCACTGCCGTGACAAAAATACACAATCTATCGCCCCGTTTTGTCTGGTAAAAATTGTATTCCTTTATTATTTTTTAATAAAAAAAAATTATGAGCTATAATGATGATCCTTTCCAGTACTTGAACACTATACCTATCTTAGTAATGTAATGACCCAATGCAATATTTTGTGTTTGTGATTGTGACTGACTTTTCTTATGAAATTTCATTCTAAATTTTGCAAATATTTTTTGGGTGATTTTTCAAAATAAAATTAAGTAGTTTTTCTTTGAGCGGAAGCCTTTCGCAGGTAGTTTTCTTTCAGTTTTTAGAAAACTGGTTACAGCCACCTGGCTGACAGATACCTTCCAGCATTGTCAACTTTTTACATTGAATAATCTAGATTTTTATACTAGGCGGCCGGTCTAAGAAATGTGTATGTTTTTTTTCATGGTCCTCTTTATAATCTCCCTCATTACTTTCGTAAGCTGCTCTCGACAAGACAATATAAAATATATGCTGATATGTCATAAAATACTTTCTATTCGTTATCGGATTTCGATTTAGTATTGAATATCCCATAACGTAAACATGCAATGTAAACACATTTAAAAAAAATAACGATGCTATTTTAACAGTTTTGTTAACAAAAGACAATAACATAAAATTCCCAGTCTTCCTTAGCCTTACGACTTTCTGTCTGAATGTATTTTAGCTTTTACACTCGCATATGACTTTAAACGTCTATGTTTGTTTTCTGAAAGAAATCAACATAAGTCTCTCTCTCTATGGCGGTAATAAAAATGCTTATTTGGCGAAATTTCACATCGCATCGCCTATGCAAATGTCTGACGATACGCCAACGACTGGCAGAAAAACTTTCTAAGCATTTACAGCAATTGTGGAAGAACGCAAGTAAATTTCTATATGGGAAGCAAGAATTTATGTTTTTTATACACAAACTTAAAGACATGTAAAGGTTGTGCCTGTGTTCTTTTTTATTATTATTATAATGAACACCGGAATGATTGACAGACTGATGAACAATAGACTGATAGACAGGGAATGCGTCGACTCGAGACAGATAGACAGATACTTTTAAATTGATATCCAAACTGAGATGATATCAATGGTTTTGGCGAATGTGGCAAATATAATGGCAATTATATTACCACGAGAACGTCGTTTATATACCTTATAAAAAAATAATTGTTTTCTATACGTTGAAACGAGTTTGATCTTTTTTTTTATCAGATATTTGTAAAATAGACTCACCATTTCTATGTAGAAAATGAGAAGAAACAATGGAGACTTACCATCTGAAAATAAAGAAAATAATTTTTTAGTATAATAAGTATGATAACAAAGAAGAAGTTAACATACAGTGTTGCGCAAAACAAATATAATATAAATATATAATTTTCATAAAAACAAAATATTTAAAATAAAGCTTGCCATTTATTTTCACAGAGGTATTATTAAGCTATAAAACCGAAACATTACAATAACAATAACACTTGCGTTTAAAAGAAATATGAAAAAAAGTACAGCAGAGCTGGAATTCACTTGCGCAAAACAATAGCAACAAAATCAATATTTTGTGTATCCGCCCTTGTTTTTAATAACATCTTCGCACCTTTTTGGCATCGAGGCAACTAATGAATAAAAACAATCCTCCGGAAGGTTTTCCCACTCAGTTTTCAACTTGTTGAATAGCTCCTCATTGTTGGAAAACCGAAGTCCTGCCACTCTCCTTTTAAGGATGCCAAAAAGGTTTTCAATAGGATTCAAATCAGGTGATTGTGCCGGCCAATCAAGAGTTTGAATCCTATTGTTTGTTAGCCACTCTTTTGCCGCTTTTGTTTTGCGCAACACTGTATATTTTTTAGACAGCTATGAATATTATGAGGCAGGGATTTCCACGTAAATTTAGTTTCATTTCGGGTTTGATATTGCAAACTTATTAAAAATACATTAGAAATTTAATCCTGTATTCATAATAAAAACTTCACACATTGATGGCTTTTCCATGACATTAGGAATATAAATTAATTTTGTTTCTCTAGTCATACATAAACATTTCACATACTTTGATTCTAGAGACTGAAACGAAAATATAATAGTTGCGCAACTAAGTTCTCAGTGTTTTTTTTTATAAAATTTCAACTTTATTATGAAAACATGTTTACAAATGTTTCATTGAAAGTATTGCCCATCGTTAGCTACTACTTTTTCCCATCATTCTGGCAAAGCTCGAATTCCACCACGGTAAAATTGTTTATCTTTTAAAGCTATCCACGAATCTAGACATTCCTTGATGTGGTCATATGAATGGAACTGCCGGTCAGTCAGACCGTGTGCCATCGAACAGAACAAGCGATAATCGGACGGCGCAATATCTGGAGAATATGGCCGATGGGGTAAAACTTCCCATTTCAGCGTTTTCACGTAAGTTTTAACGGGCTCGACCACATGAGGCTGGGAATTGTCATGATAAAGAATCACTTTTTCAGAGCATTACGTCGTGGGAGTTTTTCACGCAAAGTGTCGCTCAATTGTATTAATTGAAGTCGATACCGATCCCCAGCGATGGGTTCGTTTGGCTTCAACAGCTCGTAATAAATAACACCGGAACAGGTCCCACTAAATGCAAAGCATAACCTGAATATTCGGCCGAAGTGACGACGCAGAAGCATGACCGGGCAGCCCCCAATGACTTCCTTTTCTTTGGATTACTGTAATGAAATCATTTTTCATCATCCGTTACAATACGATGAAGAAGAAAACCCTTCCTTTTTTGTCACTGAAGCAATTGTTCACAGGCGAAAAAATGACGCTCAACGTCCCCTGGCTTCAACTTATAAGGAACCAAAGTTCCTCCCTTTTTAATCATTCCCACGCTTGCAACCGCTTAGAAATGGCTTGGCGGGTAACTCCTAATACTGAAGCAGGCTCTGTATTCCGTTTGACACGGATGCCCATCAAGCAATGCCGTCAATTCAGTGTCTTCGAAGGCTTTTCGTTTTCCTTCATACAAACGGTCGTCAACATCAAAACCACAGTCTTTAAAGCGATGGTACCATTCTCGACACGTTGTTTCACTTAAAGCAGCATCTCCGTAAACGTTTTGAAGCTCTCGATGAAGCTTCAGCCGTCGTTTTCTTCGACTGAAAGAAGAAAATCAATACTTCCCGCATATGACGATTATTTGGCACAAAATTCATTCATATTCACACAACCAAAAGAATATGACGTCAAAAGAAAATTAATATTGTGTCGAGACTTTATGTTTGCCATATGCCTAAGCTTGGTTCATGACGTTTAGATTATGACAGAATCGACTAGCACTTACAGCTGGCGCCATCTATTGGCAAACAGCAGGAACTTAGTTGCGCATTTGATAGTTTTAGGCAATTTCGTTTCTCTGAACTAAAACTAAATTAGTTCTGTGTCCTGACAGAGCAAAGCGCCTGGCACCAAACTGCGAATGCTAAAAATGCTTCAAATAATGTATTTTCTAAAATTTTCACAACTACTTAAAACACCCGTCGAAAATTGAAAATTTTCAAATAAAATTTAGGGATATCTATGTTTCATTTTCAAAAGTAATGTTAAATAAAACACAGACAAAGCTATGATTTCGGGGAAACTTTTATTTCATTATAATGCTTAGACCACGCCATTAAATACGAAATGCGATGCCATTTCAACGAGCATCTTTTGAGATAGTTTTCGTCCACTTTCCGGACATTTCGGTCGGTGTCTCGGCAATAATTTGACGACTGCGCGTGTGACGATTATACCCCCAAACACAAAAAATGTCTAATAGAGTCAAATCGTATAATCTCTATAGCCAACTGTCGCCAAAACGTGAAACTTCTCGTGCAATAAAGCTAAAATCGGTCGTATTGTGTGCCTCATGGCACCGTCTTGTTGAAACCACATATCGTCCAGTTCATAATCTGTAATTGCAGGCAAAGAAACGTCGGTTATGATACGATTGAATGAAATTCTCACTTTCACTAACAGAAGCGATATTTTCAGCAGTGCGCACATTTCGATGATGCACAGGCTTGACCACATCTGACACGCTTCTGGCCGTTTCAAATTTCTTTATAATCTTGGCAATTTCCTGCACAGTAGGTCAATTGTGACGACCATAATCACCTCGTAATTCACGAAAAGTGCCTATGTAGTAAATTTTTACTATTTTTACGAGCTCTTCGGTACGATCCATATTCTTAAATTGCAAAGATTTCACTAAATAAATAACACTTCAGATGACAGGTATTTAACAGCTGACAGCTTTGCCAGATCGTCAGTTTTGAAACCACTAAATGGATAATACTGTATTTTGGACAAATTCTAATACAAATAAATTTCTTTGTCTCCGCAATTCAAAGCGTTTCTATGCCGCATACATTCAATAACGCAAATAATTTACAAAAGTAACTGAAATCACCTTAAACGAACAATTTGAAAACTAAATTCTCTACACATTCACAATTTTAACATTGAGTTTAATTTTAACGCTGTTTATAGTCAGTGCGTGCAGGGTTCATTTCCCTTTCTTGGCACAGCGTTCCGGAGATAAATATAGAAGTTAAAAAAGCCAAGGAGCTTACGTTTCACTTTTTACAGACATCGTGGTAAGAGCGCAAAATTCATTTGCAAACAGAATTTTTTTTTTTAAGATGGGGAACGGAATTAAAACGTTACATTTTTACCGGTGATTTTATTTCAGTCTGAAATGCACATAGATAGACAGAAGACGACTGGGGTATGGCGGCCAGGAGATGACAGACAAATGGAATATTTTATGTTTATTTACGTAAAAACCTTTACAAAATTAATGAGTTAAGTAAAGTATTTGATTACCTTTCACCTTAAATGGCAAAACCTTTAAACAAATCCTCCACCAGGCAAAACAACGTGACTTTGCCGACAATACCGCCACCTCTAAATGATACCTTAAGGGTTGCTTGGCTTCATTCGAATGATGCCAATGAGGGAGTTAATAACAATTTCTGTTAACAGACTAGACAGACAAAAGTTTATGAACTGTAAAGTTACTGCTAATAACAAAATAAGAAATTAAATTTTGTTTCTAAAGAGCCCCCTTGTGAAATGGTTTAAATTACTTGTTTCTTCATTTTTTCCTGTCCTGCAAGTTGAAACCTTTTGTAGCTTATTGACCCAATCACTTAATCTTTACTTCATTTTTACCTCTGCTTACTCTTGACTATAGTTTAAAAACTAATAATAATCATTAGATCTATAAAAAATTATATCAAGATTTTAATCTTTGTTCGAATCTCCTGTCTGAGCAAATGGTAGGAAAAACCATTGGATTAATTATGAAAACGCCATAATAAATATCTTAATAACTGGCGCACTTTTTTTCTGCAACCAATAGAGAAAAGTTTGCAAATAAAAATCTTATTGCAGCTAAATAAGTTTTTAACATTTTTTATGCTGGTCACCGTACATTCAAAACTTAACCAAGGCATCGAAATGCAGGAAGACTACGATAGGGTGTTGTTGAGGGCAGATATATATTGAGAAGATCAGACACTGGTAGCACGATAGAGGTGGCATTTTGGTGACAGTTTCTTGCCGCTATAAATTTGTCGAGAGAATAATTTAATAGGTGTTTATGTCCTCTGAACAGGAATATATTTGGGATAATTATTTTCAAATAATTAGGCCAGAATACTCTTCAAGAGAGACCAACGGGGCCCCTCGAAAATTCAAGGTATTTTTTAGAATTTTTTCTTAAATAAATAAAATTAAAAACGATATTTAAAATTGTTATGCTTTTTATATAACTTGTTTTACATACAAAAATGAAAAAAAAATAATTTTTTAATTTTAATAATATTAAGTTTCCGCGCGACAAACAATGCGACCATTGATGCCGTCGCGTGACGAATCTGACTCTACCTGCTAAAACGGCTGTAGAATCGAAAATGCTGCGAATATCCTCCCAAAATTTTGGCAGTATATTCTTAAAAGCCTATACCTTCGAAACATCAAACATCGATTTTTTGAAAATTCAAGACCACCGGGACCTTCTAAGGCATTCGCTTTGAAATATAACATTTACAATTTTCCTGAAAACAATAAGAGTGAAAACTGCAGACAAATTGTTGCTGAACTATTGAAAAATTATCACGAATTATTTCCACGAATGTAACTCAAAAAGCATTTTCTTCACTTGCAATTTGGTTTTTTCCACAAAACCTAGGTGCGGTGAGCGACGAACAAGGAGAGCGTGCTCACCTAGATTTAATGAAAATTGAAAGAAATTATCGAGGATTTCGGGTTGATAATTTTGAAAGAAATTATCAAAGGTTGTTGGGAGACTATTGCTGGACTGTAATACATGAAACTAAACCAACAAAATACAAACGACTTTCAAATAACTCCATTCATTTTTGAAAATTCATTGATATTTAAATAAACTAATGATTTTTTATGTAAAAAACGAACAAAAATATTTGTTTCTTATATCTCAAAAACCTGACGTAATAGAGAAAATCAAATTACAGATTCGAACTGAGCCCACCAAATTACCCTAGGTAATCTCTCTTTAGCCGCCTTTTTCTTCGATTGAAAAAAGAAAATTAATACTTACCGCATATGACGATTATTTGGCACAAGATCAAAAATATTCACACAACTAAAATAATATGACGTCAAAAGCAAATCACTATTGTGTCGAGGCGATATGTTTACCATATGCCTAAACTTAGCTCATGACGTTTAGGTTATGGTAGAATCGACTAGCACTTACAGCTGGCGCCATCTATTGACAAACAGCGGGAAATTAGTTGCGCACCTAATATGATTCAGGCAAATAATATTGATTTCAAAGTTCTAATAGAAATCTATTGGCATAATCAAAATTGTAATGGGAAGAACAATTTAGGACTGAAGAACTTTTGAACGGTATGGTAGGAGATGTGGTGACAAAATAGATTTTTGTCCCGGAAGAGATGCAATAGAAGCGGTGTGGCCAGTTTATCAAGATCATAAAAAAATGACATGTATATTCTATGAATGAAATACAGCACAGTTTCTCGTATTCAATGATCTAATAAGAATTATATTTTAGACTTTTTTAGAGATACTTTAAGAATCTCTTCCTCAACAACGCAAAGCCGGTTCATCGTTCTCAAGGAAATAAAGATCGTTATATCAGTGGTAGAAACCAAGACCTTATGCGTTGTAGTCAGATGAATATTATCATATATTATCAATTAATTAAGTACGTTAGGATCGGCTAAGGTTTATCCCATTTATACCATCTGCCAGCACGTGGAGCTTAAAACCACTTTCGATTCTAATTTGTTTTTTCCATAACTATTTCACGCCAATTTCTATCTCTCTAAAACTCTGTCCCACTTCCAATACATTAACGACCGATTGTGCGGCAACCATCCAATGGCTAAAGTGTCACCAAAAACTTTAATGATGCTTAAACAAAACGAAAAAAAAAAAAAACAAATCGAAGGGACGACCGAATAAAACTTTGCACTTTTCTTCGCAAGTCCACCCCACCATGCTGGACAAATCGTTTTGTAAGGTAATGGAGAAAAGTGCTAAGAAAAACTATAATAAAAATAATAATAATAATAATGAAAGTTGGCAGAGTAAAGAATCGGGACGAACGGAAAACTAAACAGAAATTTATGCAATTTTAACCATTATTGAACAATTCAATAATTTCTCTATGATTGCAATGTTCAATTGTTGATTGGAGGGTCAAAGTTTTGAGTGGAGGAATGGTGAAGCGAAAACGATGGCATTGGACACGACCGAACTTCCCACAAAAGCAATGCAAAGTTCTAAATGACATTTCTTACGTTTGTGAATGATTATATAATGGATGATTGCAATTTCAAGAGAACTGAGAAGGAGTGCTCAAACTTTGAAAATGATGCAGATTTATAAAAATGGCATATTTAATTGGTGGGTCTGGCATTATTATAAACCATTGCACTTATTGCAATTTTATAATTTTTAGCCTTAAAGTTTGCCTTTTACTGAAAGTAAAATGTTGTTAATACTGCAACTTCGTGTAGAGCGTGATGCGTAATTTACGCAAAGGAAATTCATCATAACTGTGTTTTTCGGTCCCATTATTACGGAAATTATTTATGATATTTACCAACAAATACTACTTCTCAGTAAAACATCTAAACCGAAACAAGGGATACATCCACTGACAAAAACCACAGCGCAAATATCATAACCAGATACCTAATAGATTAACAGAAGAAAGTGGATTTTGTGTAGATTTTGTGGATGTACTCGTATCATCAACTGGTATCTAAATAATAGCTACAGTATCGGAACCAAAGCCAGAAATAAATTTGCCTGGTTACATAAATATCATTAATGTTAATGTGAGCTTGTTGACAGAACTACCGAGGGAGAAATGAGTTTCACCGCTAACAAAAATTTTGTTCGATTAAGTTTTATCTATTTTTAAGCGTTATTAAACGATCCATATTCGTAAATAGCAAACCATTCACTAAATAAATAACACTTCAGATGACAAGAGTTTAACAGCTGACAGCCTTTTCAGATCTAAATGAAACCCTTTGCAATTACAACATCATGAGAAACGTTATTAACGTGGTACGCTATCCTATTTTTAGAGCCACGAAGTTAAATAGGCAATTGCAACATATTCGCAAGTGCAGCATCTTTGTGTTTGAGTGTCAATAAA
Source organism: Philornis downsi (assembly GCA_019455685.1). Taxonomy (NCBI): domain Eukaryota; kingdom Metazoa; phylum Arthropoda; class Insecta; order Diptera; family Muscidae; genus Philornis; species Philornis downsi. Next base: position 528,976 of record JAHXMU010000084.1, read on the forward strand.
AAGGGGCAAAAACGAAATCATCCAAAGTCCAAGCAGTGTCTCCAACGAACATATAGATTTTTAACGATGACTTCTTAGTGGCAGAGACGTTAGCAACATCTCCCAGCTCTGGGTCAATGATGACAGGGGTGTTCTAACAAGAACGCAAGATTTAAATTTGGCACCATTCGAAGTGTCAATGTTTGACATTTGAGCAATTGTTATTGTTTGCTATTATTATCGGCAAACGTTACCTTTTCCAAAGTATAAATCTACAGTTGACAAAAAAATTGGCTTTTGGAATTTTTCCACTATATGAGAAGTCGATATTTTCGACCCTTCGACTTTTTCAAATAAAGGAAATGTCCAGTTTCGATATATCGACTTTCTCTTCTATATGAAAAGTCGATTTTTTCGACCCTTCGACTTTTTCAAATATGTCAAAAGTAGCGTATAAAAGTCGGCTTTTCAACTTTTTCAAATATAGGAAATATCAAGTTTCGATATTTCGACTTTTTCCAGTATACGAAAAGTTGATATTTCAATCCTTCGACTTCTTCAAATATAAGAAATATCAAGTTTTTATATATCGACTTTTTTCAATACATGAAAAGTCGATTTTTCAATCTTTCGACTTTTGCAAATATATCAAATGAAGAATAGAAATCGGTTTTTCGATATTTCTACATTTTTCACAATATGAAAAGTCGATTTTTCAACCTTTCAAATTTTTCAAATATGTCAAAAGTAGTATAAAAGTCAGTTTTTTAACTTTTTTTACTTTTCCAAATTAGGAAATGTCGAGTTTCGATATTTCGACTTTTTCCAGTACATGAAAAGTCGATCTTTCAACCCTTCGACATCTTCCAATAAAGGAAATAACAATAATATTCAATAATATTCATAGTTTCCATATGTCGACTTTTTCCAATATATGAGAAATCGATTTTTCAACCTTTCTGCATTTTCAAATATGTCAAAAGAAGACTAGAAGTCGGCTTTTTGACTTTCTCAAATATAGGAAATGTCAGGTTTCGATATTTTGACTGTTTACAGTATGTGAAGTCGATTTTTTCAACCCTTCGGCTTTTTCAAATGTAGAAAATATTAAGTTTCGATGTATCGAATTTTTCCACTATATGAAAAGTCGATTTTTTTAACGTTTCAACTTTTTCAAATATGTCAAAAGTAAATATATATATATATATATATATATATATATATGTATACATATACATATATATCTATACGAGGTGTGTTCAAAAAAAAGGTGAATTTTAATTTTTCTCAAAAAATATTTACTTATTCACCAATTTCTATTTTATATCCTTCGAAGTAGTCACCCTCAGATATAATACATCGAAGAAAACAGTGAGCAGAACCTCGACATTTGATCGAACTTGGAGTGCTTTTTTTGACCTTGGCTCTCTCCTGGACTTTTCCATTGGGACGATTGGGTTTTGGTTTCGATGTCATAACCATATACCAATAATACGTCGCCAGTTATGACCCTTTTAAGCAAATCTGGATCATCGTTGACGTCATTCAATAATTCCTGAGCGATGCTCATGCGACGTTGTTTTTGGTCAAAATTCAGCAATTTTGGAACGAACTTCGCTGCCACACGCTTCATGTCCAAAATTTCAGAAAAAATTGCATGGCATGAGCCAACCGATATGCCGATATCCACAGCAACTTTTCTAATTTTGATTCGACGATTCTCCATAACAATTTTCTTAACTTTTTCAACATTTTCATCGGTTGTTGATGTGCTGGGGCGTCCAGAGCGTCATCATTCACATCTTCTCGACCTTCTGTGAAAAGCTTGTACCACTTGTAACCATTTTCTTGACCCACCGTATGCCGCTGTCAATATTACAAGTGTTTTCGAGCACTTAATTCCATTTTTTACACAAAATTTGATGCAACTTTTTTGATTAATTTTTATTGAAGGCAGAAAATTGCCGAACAAGCAAAACGCTTGTCTTATTTATGCCTCTCACAAACAAACTAAACATGCTATATGGATAAAACCATCAACATATCTTTGAGAAGAGTGTACCAACATAAAAAAATAATAATCGAAAGTCGAATGTACGTAGCCCGCGAAATTTAAAAACACACTATATTTTTTAAACACACCTCGTATATATAAATATATATATTTGCCGCCCTCTGGCGGCGTAGAAACAACTTAGATCAACAAATAGCTTTGTGGCTTCATTCCATTGGGTTAAGAACTAGGGTTAAATAGAATTGCAGACATCATTCAGAACTCAATTTTTACTCATTCACCGAGGTTGCCTCAGTTTTCAGTAACAGGTGTTACCAAAACATATCTTAGATGTGTGTTAGATGGTTTTATCATGCCATATAAAATACTCAAAGCTACACCTCCATCAGGCGGTAATTGGTTAGATTATTCTTCAGCGATGTCGGCTAGACCACATTTCCATTTGTTTCAGTTTTTTTCTTTTTTAAGAGAATTATTTTGAAAAAAGCTTAACTGGTTATTTTCCAGTTGTTCTATAAAAACATCCACTGTAGAATTTAGCATTTCAAACTATGTATTCAATATGATACAAAAATATATCATTTATTTTATTCATAATAGCTGCAACTGAATGTTTTGCATTTGTTTAATGAATTATACATATTTCCGTTTGAACAACTGCATTTTATTTCCTTTCATTTGCCAGCACATGCAGTAATGTAAAGCTTTCTTCGCATACTCACAATATTAAAATTGTTTGAACATGTGCGTAACCATTACGATTATTTGCTTCCAATCCACTCCCAAACCCTACCGTTTGATATGACCATAAAAAGATCAAAGTTTCTTTTTTAAATACCATATACTACAACAGAAATATAGCCTTAAGGTTAAAAAGAATAGAAAATAAATTCTTTAATACGATAAATTTGTTTGCTTTGCATTTTAAGATAATACTCATAGAAGAACAACAGCTTGAGAGGAAACTTTGTATACACACATGGTCCTTTCCCCACGCATAGTGCTGACCACCACATGTTATGGAACTGATATTAGCAAATATTAACATTTAAATGAGAAATTTTGGTAGTTTTGTACGGACATCGGCATGAGCTCGTTTATATAAAGGAATTAGATACTTTTAATGGGAGTTTAAAATGTTTCGTTTTGTGTTATTGCTACCATTCGAATAAGGACATCGTAACCCTTGCCTACAGTTATAATTGGAAAGAGGATAAAGGGATATAGGATAGCAAAAACAAAAAAGAAAAAAAAAAACAAAACATAGTCCCACAAAATAACTGGTGAATTTTATGTAATATTGTAAGGGGTTGATAAAAATTGATGGCTGAAATCTTGCATGAGTAAAGTTACTATACAAAGTAGTAATTGTAAAAAATATTACTTCTTTAAAGTTGTTTAATGTAAAGTGGATACGAGTACTTCTAAATAACCTAATTACTTTTTCTCTCAACTCCCTCATAGTTCTTTTCATTGTGACATTAATAAAGCGCTAATCCAACTAGTCGAAGATAGGGAATGTGTTGCAATAAACTTTGTCCTTTCTCAGAAATCGATGGAAATATTGAATTTTTAAAGATCCAGGAATCAGAGAACTAAGCTGATACCAAATCTTCTGTGGCGGAATAGTCTAATAAGACACATGCTATATAAATCCAAGGCCCAATTTGGTATACCTGATACGCCTCTGCGGTATGACACTAAACAGCACGAAGTATTCAGAGAAAACATTGAATTTCTGAAGATCCCGGAATCGGAAAACTAAACCCATACCAAATTGTCGGTGGAATAGTGGAATAGTCTAATAAGATATAGACTATATAAAGCCAAGGCCCAACTTAGTATACCTGATACACCTCTGCGGAATGACACTAAACAAAATGAACTATTCAGAGAAAACATTGAATTTCCGAAGATCCCGGAATCGGAGAACTAAGCCCATTCCAAGTTGTCGATGATGGTATAGTCTAATAAGACACAGGCTATATAAAGCCAAGGCCCAACTTGGTATACCTGATACGCCTCTGCGGAATGACAGTAAACGGCACTAAGTGTTCAGAGAAAACATTGAATTTCCGAAGATCCCAAAATCAGAGAACTAAGCCTATACCAAATCGTGGGTGGCGGAATAGTCTAATAAGACACAGGCTATATAAAGCCAAGGAACAACTTAATATACCTGATACGCCTGTGCGGAATGACAGTAGACGACACGAAGTGTTCAGAGAAAATATTGAATTTCCGAAGATTCCAGAATCAGAGAACTAAGCCTATACCAAATCGTGGGTGGTGGAATAGTCTAAGAAGACACAGGCTATATAAAGCCAAGGAACAACTTAATATACCTGATACGCCTCTGCGGAATGACACTAAACAACATGAAGTATTCAGAGAAAACATTGAATTTCCGAAGATCCCGGAATCCGAGGACTAAGCCCATACCAAATTGTCGGTGCTGGTATAGTCTAATAAGACATAGACTATATAAAGCCAAGGCCCAACTCGGTATCCCTGATACGCCTCTGTGGAATGACAGTAAACGACACGAAGTGTTCAGAGAAAACATTGAATTTCCGAAGATCCCGGAGTCAGAGAACTAAGCTGACACCAAGTCGTCGGCTGCGGAATAGTCCAATAAAACACAGGCTATATAAAGCCAAGGCCCAACTTGGTATACCTGATACGCCTTTGGGGAATGACACTAAGCAACAGGAAGTATTTAGAGAAGACATCTTGCTGAGCCATTTTCACACCTTAGGCAATTTAACATAATATCGTGCGATCCTTTCAACATAATATTGGTAACGATATAGAGGAAAGTTGTAACAAGCTACAAAAGCCACAGAATTTTACTTTATGTCGGCGATATGAGCCCTATTAGCTGAATCTGCGAGAATTCACTGCAGCGCTCTCAAGACTTGAAAATCAATCTATAGCAATGAATCTAACGGTGGAAGGGGGTGAAATCAAGTTATTTATTTATTTTGATAAACAAAAAATTTACTCGCATGGACGTTATAAGGATGAGTGATCATTGAAACCTATAACTTTTTAACGTGAATTTGTCTACCTCAGTTCAGTCGTCTACAGAATGTGTATTGCCAGTCTGGAGTATGCGGACTCATCAGGCAATGTAAGGGTCTACTCCCCATGAAAAAATATTTAGATGTTGATTCCTTCCATCTCGCTGTACCACAGCGATGATGATGCAAGTAGATGTATCAGTTCTGAGGATATTCGATGCTCAATACTCTTTAAAATAAATGAGTCTCCCATGATTAATGGAAAGTTTATGGCAACATATGAGTAATGAAATGTACGACATCGAAGTAGTCAAGCTACAATAGTATAGTATAGGCTGGGTTATTTTGTACGTCTTCCTACTCAGCCGCAGTCGAACGCCAGCCAGCAAAAATTAAAATATCCCAGCCCATCTTTTGACTTCAGTATGATCTATGCGGCAGAGTCATTGAAGATTGAACCCCTTGGATCCGACCGCCTGCCAAGCTGAGGCGAACATTTGAATGACATCATATTCAGTAATGTATATATAAACACACGAGGGCGGTCACAAAACTAGCATACCTGACGTATAGTAGTTTGAGAAAATTATTTTGATGAAAAGTTTCAACTTCATAACATATACGAGTATGCTTTAAGCTTAAAGGCGCCACTTTGTTTAGTATTTTTATTTGAGCCATCAAAAGTAACAAATACCAGTGAATTCGTCATAGAAAGAGTTGGTCACCGTTATGTAATTCAATATCTCTATTTGAAAGGTCTCAGTCAAACAAATATTAAAGCCGAGCTAGATTTTAGTCTAGGGGAGTCTGCTTCTTCATTTACAACTGTAAAATATGGGATAGCAGAATTTAAACGAGGCCGTACGAGCTGCCAAGGCGAACACTGTGCTCGACCAATTTAGGTGTCAACGCCAGATACGGCTAAGAAAATGCGTAAAATCGTCGGCTAAAGGTGCGTGAGCTAGCTTAAATGAGAAGCATTCCAAAAAGTGCTATACATCGTATATTGACCGAAAATTCGATGATGAGAAAGCTGTGCGCACGATGGGTGCCGCGCTTGCTTTCAATAGAGCAAAAGCAGCGCCGTGAAGATGTTTCAGTAGAATGTAGAATGGCAATGCTTCACAACATAAAGCCGAATTTTTGCATCGATTTATAACTATAGATGAGACATGAGTCCACCACAGGTCACACCTGAGACAAAGGAATTTTCAAAGCAATGGACTGGAATGTGGGAGTAGGAGAATCGTGTCCAAAGAAAACGAAGACGGTTCCATCTGCAGCCAAGGTCATGGCGTCTTTGAGATCAGCAATTTTTGAGATCAGCAATTATTACTACATATAGTTTTACTGATTATCTTCTGAAACAAAAAACCATCAACGGCGAATATTAGGATAATTTGTTGCAGCGTTTAGGTGATGAAATTGTGGGAAAAAGGTTGCATTTGGCGAAAAAGAAAGTGTTGTTTCATCAAGACAATGTCCCAGTTCACACATCCTTTAGATTTAGATTTAGTTCCCTTTAAGTATTTTCTAATTCCAAACTTGAAAAAATGGCTCGGTGGTAAAAGATTTGCCAACAATGGAGATGGTCTGAGGCTGATAACTAATTTAAAAAGTTTGACAGTTCTTACTAAAAATAGAGTATAGATAAAATCCATTGAATATCACGTGTACCTATATCGAGGTAAACGGAGATTATGTTGAAAAATAAAGAAAATGTTACCCAACTTTTTTGTGTCTACTTTGTTAGGTCGGCTAGTTTTAAGAGCGCCCTCGTACATGAGCCTTTTCAGTAAAAAAAAAATTATGTCGTTAACACCTCACACACAGTTTGTTTTATTTCATTTCCGACCATCGCTATCTTAAACATTCCTGGCGTACCCAGATTTCAAATTGTTTTAATCGAATAAGAAAAAAGTGCATTCAGTAATTTATGAGCGTTAGCAATGTTTTTTTAGCGTTAAGAAATTTAAATTACACTCGTTACCATGTACTTCCAAATAGTCAAAAGGCATTTTCACTGTGCAACTCGACTTGGTCCAACCGACCCTTCTGTATTTAATTAAACCCAAACCGTATCAGAGGAGAGTATTCGTGATACAAAATATTAGTTTTAGGACAAACATGAATGAATATAAATATATGAGGTTCATGCAAACACTCCAAGCAAATCGCACTATAAATTTTGGCAGGATTTACGGAAAATATGAAATTTATGTTTATGCAAAAAGTTACTATTCCGCAAGGCATATTTTTATTACAAGCAAAAGCCACAAAGTTTACAACGACCCACAAAACGGGGATATGGTAGCGTTTGTCAAAGCACAATACCCCCCTCTCTCACCACGGGGAAAGATAAAATTACCAAGATTATAGTTTTGCAAATTTCTGAGCTCCCCTCTAAAGTTTCATGAAAATCCTTCGTAAGGGCTTTAGGGCTGCTGCCAAAAAAGCATTATACGAAACATTTAAGAAGAGATTTTGCATTACACATGTTTATAGGCATATTTGAGCATGCGACATTATGATTTTTTCATTATATATGCTTAAAGATGTCTATCAAAGTAGCGGAAAACAAACCGTAAACTATGAGAAATGATAGCACAATCAACCCCACTCTATACGAGTACACTCAATATCAACGCCAACATCTTCGCATCAACGCTTTCTCTTACCGCCCAGTTTACCCCTCAATGTCCTATGACATTTGACATGTCATCACAAAAAAAGCTTTCAAGGTGTCGCTCGCAAGTCACATACACGCCCCCCTTTTGATGCATATTTCATGTCGACGACGTCGTTTACCTTGGCACATTTGCGGCGAGATGGATTCAAGTGGGAGGTTGAACAGCGCTAGGATGGGGTGGCTAAAGAATATCAAAATATATATATATATATATATATATATATTGTATTATATATGAGTATGCATTTGCAAACAAGGTTATTCTTAAATAAACATATATTTTGTTTTGTCTTTTGTCCCTGTGCATATCAGGTTCATCACCGCCATCACCATCATCCATCCAGTGCAAAGCAGTGTAAAATAAATGAAAAATAGCACTTAAACTGTCACATCTCAAGGTTTTCGAGACAAGGAAAGTGTCAATTGTTCGCACAAAAGACACCCCTAAAATTGGAACATCAAGTTTGAAAAGCGGAAATTGACATTTTAATGCAACGAATGGAAGCGGATTTTAAAACAAAAGTAATACAACGCACAGGAATGTCGCAATATCATGAGGCTCGTAACCCTCGAGTAGATGTAGAGATTGTATGATTTAATAATTATTTGTTTATAATACGAATGCCACTTCCTTCCACTGGCTGGGTCTTTAAAAGCGGCTAATTTTTGAGATTCAATCCAGAAGTCGAAAAATCATAGGAAGGAAATGAGACTCACGCATAGGACGCAAAATTCATAAAATTATTGTTGCGGCAAATGAGAATACCACCATTTCTATCCCTCATGTTGTGATACGAGTAGATACAAGTAATCAATAATGTTATGATGTCTCGTATAGGCGGTTATCCACTTAGTAGTTTCAAAACCGCTGGTCTGGCAAGGCTGTCAGCTGTTAAATAACTATCAAGCGAAGTGTTATTTATTTAGTGAAGGGCTTGCCATTTACGAATATGGACAGTATATCAACCAAAGGATGCGTAGAAATAGTTAAAAATTGCAACAAAAGTGTTGAGTAAAACATGGGCTTTCAATCGAACAAAATTTTCTTCAGCGATGAAGTTCATTTCCCACTCGGTGGTTACGTCAACAAGCATAATTGTCACATATAAGGCTCGAAGAACCCAAAAGTGGTTGTGGAAAAGTCATTGAATCTGAAAAAGGTGGCTGTCTGCTGCGCATTGTAATTTGGAGGTGTCATTGGGCCATATGTGTCGAAAATGACATTGTAGGATCCTCTGCTTCAACCAATCCATTGTATTTCACATATTGGCAAGGTCTAAATATTATTATGGAATTAAAGTTTCATCAAAATCATGGTTTTATTTGTGTTTTATTTATCTTTAGTTTTGAAACCGAAAAATGGATAAACCCATATAAGATCTAATCACTTTTGTCTAATAATTTCAATGACGATGTCTTTTAGAGTATAAGCAGAAGAAGCTCAAGTGAAGAATCGTAAATAGAGCGGGTTTTATATCCCCATTGACATGCTATCAAATTTAGCTGTAAAGAATGTCACCTCTTTCGACTTGTCTTTGAGTCCATCAAAGAATGGTATTACCATTAAATAATAAAGTAAAGTAAACCATAAATTTAGAGCAATATTTGTAATACTACTTTTTTTAAACTTATTTTCAATCCTATCCTATTCTATTATCTACATGGTGGCGCACCAATTGTTTTCCAATAAGAAATTCAAATAACTTTTTGCGTTATCAATGTATTTTATGTACTTTTTATGTTATTGCATAGAAATTTTAATTTTATTATATATAACTAATTGGTGATCATTCACGCGTATGCGACACCTAATTAGAAAGTTATTAATTGCGGCCTGAAGGGCTACAGACCGGTTCACCTCAATTATTGTTTTAATGGACTACTTCAGTTCAGTCAAATTTCTTGATTTCGTTTTGTACATTTCTGGCTTGACATAATCCCATAAAAAATACTGGTGCAGTCACGTTAGATGACGTTGGGGGCCAGCAGGAGGTGGAGTTTCTGGATATTAATTTGTTTGGGAATTTTCGTTGCAGCTCCGCCGTAACCGGTCTGGTTACGTGTGCAATCAATTGCTCCATTTTGCTGGAACGATATGCTGTTGAAACGAATACGTCTTCGGCACAGTTCTGGATAAAAAAAAAACTCCTTCGACATTTTTAAATAAGGGAACCCTTATTGCTGCTGACAGTTGACAGTAGCACGATTCGTGCGCCACCCTGTACAAAAACAAAGCATATTTTTATTTATTGTTCTTCCGCTTGCTGGAAGACATCGTACAATTCGAAATGAAGCGACCATTCCTCGAGTGCAAGCAAGTATTGAAGAAAACCCCGAAACTTCCACCAGGCGACGTTCTCAGCAGTTAGAGATGTCCGAGCGGTCTTTGCAAAGAATTTTACATATATTACATCTTTTCCTAATTGGTGCAACTGGTTCACAAGTTAAGCCCAAATGATGCACAAGAACGCATTCAATATAGTCGTCGTTTTCAAGAATTTTGCCTAGAAAGCTACGAGTTTATTCACAATCTCATTATGAGCGATGAAGCTCATTTTCACCTAAATGGTCACGTGAATAAACGAAATTGGGGAACATGGGGCACCGAAAATATAAGTATAATCATTTAATATCAAATGCACCCACTTTGATTCACAGTATGGTGTGGAATAACTTCAGAGCAGTGATCCTCTCCATATTTTTTCGAAAACGACGAAGGAGTTGGGATTAATGTGAAAGGCATTCAATACTGGGAAATGATTGATTGTTAAGGCCGAAGGTACAGGACAATCCAGATTTGTGGTTCCAACAAAATGGAGCCACAGCTCAATAGATCGTCCAACTATGGCTATCCTGCGCGGAATTTTTGGCAGTCGAATAATATCAAATTTTTCTGATTTTAAGTGGCCACCACATTCGCCTGATTTAACGGCTCCTGATTTTTTTCTTTGCGGCTATCTTAAGCGTAAGGTATATGCCAATAAAGCAAGAACCATTCAACATCTTAAAACCAATATCCGAGAAGAAGTGGAGACGCTGGGGCCTGAAATTCTAAGAAAAGTTATGGGAAATGCTGTGGAAAGAGCACTTCAGGTAGAAGCAAACAATGGGCACCATTTGAAAGATATTATCTATGAAACATAAAGTGAACATATTTCCAAACTATATTCTAAACTTTAATAAATGCCAACGTTAAATGAGAGCACAAAGAAAAAAGTTATACATTGAATAAATCTTAACGTTTCCTATGCGCCACCCTTTATAAGAACTTAAAAAGAAATAGTAATGAGTAAACAAATTGCTAAAAAATGAAAGTATTCTTGATTCTTGCTCAAAGGACGAATACAACACGTCTTCCTATGAAAAGCTTTGCCAAAGAGCAGTAGTTTTCATTCGAACTTTCACTTTTTGGAAGTGCGAAAAAAATGTGCCACAGCGACAAATTTCTTGTATTTATAAATTCCTATACATATATTTAGTATGGAACAAATCTTTCGAAGTGAAATTTCGCTATAATTTATGTAACTCCTTGCGCAGCTGGTAGCATGGTCAGAGTCCACAGTCGTTTTACGTGAGTCTCACCGTGAAGGTCTTACCCACGGTGTGCTAATCGTACTGGGCATATTATTGCGTTGTTCGCAAAGTTCGTTCGGTTAATTCGTTAGTTCACTATACGTCACTTCTCATGAAGTAGACTTCCTTCAAATACTATCATAACTTCCTTCCATTCCTTCTCTAAACAGTTTACCATTGTTTACTTCGGTTCTCATTCTAGTCGTGAGTGGTTATAGCGTTTTAACAAAAGTTTTAAAAAGTGGAAAAAATGAGCCCAAAACAGCATTTTTGCCATAGTATGATGTATTATTTCAGAAAAGGAAAAACGGCTGCTGAAGCCGAAAAGCCGAAATATAAAATCTGTTTATAAAGAAAACGGACCAAATGCAAAAACTTGCCAGCGACTTCTTCGTAACGGATGCTCCCAGAACAAGACGACCAAAAAAACTTATTTCCAAGGAGGTGAGACATGTAATTATTAATACCCGTGCAAAGGTTTGGGAAATAGGTGAAATAATCAAAAGAAATCAATCTCAACCATTCACGGGGTTATAAAAGACCTCGGATTTGTGAGCAACCTCGATGTACCTCATCGAGGCCTCACACTATCTTGCGGATCCGTTAGAAACTGCTAGAAATTGGGTGGGAAGTTTTACCCTTCCCACCGTACTCCCCAGACCTCGACCCGTCCGATTATCACCTATTTCGCAGTCTGAGCAAGCACTTGAAGGATTTGAATTTTTATAACGAGGAAGTAAAAAATCGAATTGAACGCTTTTTTCAGAAAATCCCCGCGAGTTTTATGAAACAGGAATTAAAAAGCTTCCAGAGAGGTGGAAAGAAGTCATTAAAAAAGGAGGAGATTATATAATAGATTAAAATAATTGCTTTCATGTATATAAATTTGTAAATAAATTTCTTTTAAAACCCGAGCGAGCTTTCCAAACCACCAATACAATGCGATTGCCAGCGGCCGACAATTTTAGGAGCATATCGTATGCTGCAGACCCATGGAGTAGCAGAGATGGTAAGATAGGCATCAGATCCGCCAATGGGGAATAAGTTCCATACTAGCGTAATCAATTTAGTATCTCCTGGCTGGAAGAAAGGGCTGACAATTGCGGTAGTACCAAAATTTGCAGCCCTCTTTTTCCTAGATAGTCTAAGTTTTACTTGGCTATGCCAGGGAGCGTTGGCAATCGCATTGTAGCATTCCCAGTATGTCGCACACCGTAGGTAAGGCCTTCATGACCAGACTCACGTTAAACCCCCGTGGACTTTACTACTCTATAAAGTAGCACTGTCAGTAGTATTGAGTAATTTCATGTTAACAATAATTTAATTGTGTTATACATCAGATTACGCGTTTACCCACTCCCCTTTACTGTTACCCCTAATAAACACGCCACTGTTCGCTTTCTCGGATATCAACTACATTTCCTGTGTTATCTGGGTTACAAATTCTTTGTGCGTCAGTGAATCGTGTTTTACTTTAAGCGAATTCACAGTGTAGGTGCAAATTGTCAAAAATTATTAATTGCGGCTATTTATGAACTCATAATTCTTGATCACCATCGTCTGGTAACATTCACGTTAGTGTTGGCATTCGCTCCTTCGCCCTCCCTACATCAGCTCTTCGTGTTTGCTGGCGGGCCATTATTTTAAATGTCCTGTCTTGCACGCAACTCAAATAGCTTGCGGCATTTCGCGATAATGGCTTACACAAATGACAACAATAACGACGGCAACAAGAACTACTACAACAAGACTTGAATTGAAGTACTTTGGCAAAATGTTGTTGGCCGGAATGTTTTGCCCATTACAAGTTTTTAATTACGCGTTAACCGTTATTATTTTTCTTTAATTTCTCCATTTCGATAAATGATCGCTTTGAAGGGCTTAGTCAGTGTGTGGGGGTATGGACCAACTTGGCTACTCAAAATGCTTCAACAAATGTTTTATGATGTTGTTTATCATTTTTCTTTTGAGCCAAAAAGTATTTGATAACCGATACTTAACAGGCCACAAATGTTACGGGAGGAAACAATTACCATAGATGTAGGAGGTGAGGCGCTCTACCGGGGTTTGTTGAAGTAAGCAAATTTGAGCTAAAAATTGCCATAAACGATGTGAGAGAAGCAAAGTTTCAGAATTCTTACTGTATAATTATTTGTTGAAACTGACATAAATTATGAAATTATTCTGCTAACTTGAAAGTTCTAGATCTGAAAGCTGCTGCAAACCAAAACGAACCAAAGTTAAAGCAAATGAAAAAATTGTTAGGAAGTTTGCTGGCAAATATCCTCATAGTTAAAGTTGTAATCTATACGGTGCATAATATATTAAAAACCGTTTGCACTTTATTTAGAAATTGAAAGCTTGAAGGGGGGGTAAATTCATTTAGAGTTGCTTTCTCCAATAGGGATTTCATGGTGGTACAGTATTATTGAGCTCATCTGACATAATGGATCTAACTTCTAAAGAACATGATTAATCTTATATAATATACGTTATATACAAACCTAACAATCACCCACAACTTTCCTCTAATAATGCTATAATACCAACTGTAGAGAGCCTTAAAATCTTGGGAATAACTATTAATAAACGATATCGTTGGGATTCACATGTTAAGAATCTTATACCTTCACTCAATAGGAGACTTAATATTATAAAATGTCTTTCGAATAACAAGTTTAATTGCAATACGGTGGCCCTCACGTCAGTTGTTAAGGCACTGATAATGTCCAAAATCGACTATGGTTTATTTCTATATGGGAATTCACCCAAATCTTTACTGAATAAAATATGAACAATATTTAATGCTGCCATTAGACTCTCTTTAGGTGTTTTCAGATCTACATCCATTAACAGCATGATTGTTGAAAGTAACTTAATGTCTATCGAAAATTCAAGAGACCCACTAATAACTAAACTTTCAAAAAGTATTATTTTTAGCGACAGCTCTTCGCTTTCAAAACTTGCAAGGGAAGTCATTAACAGTGACAACCCGTCTAAAGTACTATCAGTTTTGACAAGAATCATAGAATACTGCAAATTTTTTGACATTACGATAAATAATAGCAAGCGGGAAACGGACAAATATTTAAATTGTATGATAGATAGTTCGAATATAGACACTTCTCTTTCTCTATTCAAGAAATCTGTGACTCCGGTGGAAATAGTATATCAACAAAAGTTCGGAGAATTGAAGGACAGATTACGAAACTTTACTTTTATATATACCGATGGATCGAAGATTGGAGAAAACTCTGCCTACAGCGTTGTTGAGGCAAATAAAATTATCAAAACGGCGCTTTTATTACACTATAGCTCGAATTATTCTGCGGAACTAATAGCTATATTTGATGCAATGGAATATGTCCGTCCCAAAAAGGGAAATTTCGTAATATTATCGGATTCACTTTCATCAGTAAACTCAATAGGGAACATAAATAATAATTATTATTATGAGTATCACTCGAATAAAATTAGGCAATATCTGATTGAAAAATTAGGTACTGTAAAGATTGTTTGGATACCTGGCCATGTACAGATTCCCGGAAATGAATTCGCTGATGTTACAGCTCGCAAAGCTATAAAATCCCCTCTCACAACTACGCCAAATCTTAACTGTAGCTATATTAGGTCACATGTTAAGTTATATTTTATGGAAAAACAAATTAAAATTTGGGAGCAAGCCTCCAAATGGTATAAACGGATTAATCAAGCAAAGTTCAATATTAAAAATGTACTTGGAATCGACCAGAGCAGCATCCCCTCCGGAAGGGACCAGGTAGTACTAACTAGAATAAGACTAGGTCATACTATTCTGACTCACAGCCACTTAATGAACGCGAATGTTAGCAATCAAATGCAAATTCTGCAGTAGCCAACAGACAACTCTTTGGAGCATGTTCTCATTAACTGTGTTAGTTTTCAAAACCAACGTAAAGATGTTATTAACTCAAAAAATATAATTGATATGCTAAATAACCCTACATCCACTAATATAGTATTAATTTTAAGATACCTTAAAGAATGTATTTAATCAGTATTTAGCTTTATGTATACTAAGTCCGAGCTTGAGGCCATTGTTGTCATAGCTCATTGTTTCTTATCTTTTTATAATTTACTTAAAAAATGATAAAATAAAAATAAATACACAAACCTAACAAAACTATTCTAAAATATGTATACTGCACCTGTTCTAATATCTCTAATTGTACACTAAACTATATGGTATCTTAACTCCCAGTATCTTAACTCCCAGCATTTTAACTCCTGATACATTCACTTTACAACATCAGCCTATACTAATTACTGTTGTTGTGTTTGTTTTTGTTTTGTTTGAAACAAACGAAGGGATTAAGATAATCCGTTAATTGCCCTTAAATGGCATTGGTGAAGTCAATGCATGTTTGCGTCGCTGCTTATGCTGTGTTGCTGATTTGAAGCTGGCTTTACATACTCGTATACAAAAGAAGATAAACTTCACTCAAATCAGCAACATTTGTAGCTTTGTGAAATTCTAGCGATTTCAAAGGAGTCGCTTCTGTTCTGGATCTTTGAGCAGTCAACACCACAAATTTGCTAAGTATTTTAATAATATTATGCAATATTTAAATAAAAAGTTCCTGTTCTTATCAATATTAAATAAAGAAAAATTCGGGTTTGTTCTGCCGGAGAAAGTACGCCTTATTCATAAATACATGGTAAATCTAACTGCCAGATTGTTATAACATTTCCATACAATATTCTTTATTATTTCATAAAGTTAACTCAACCTCAGACTGGACATTATAGATATGTAGTTGTGAACGATGATAGTTTAAAGAAATAATAAAGGGTGTCCCAACAAGAACGCAAGATTTAAATTGGCGCCATTCGAAGTGTCATTGTTTGACATTTGAACAATTGTTATTGTTTGCTAGTAGAAGTACGAGGTTCATAAAAATGGAGCGCTACACGAATGAACAACGCATTTTCATTGCGAAATTGTTTTACCAAATTGGTGAAAGTTTTGCGGCTACAGTTAGCAAATTGCGATCAATTCGGGGTCACAATAATGCTCCAAAAGAGTCAACTGTAAAGAGATTAATGGATAAATTTGCCAAAACTGGGTCTGTTAGTTATGTAAAGACAACAACGCGCCTTCGACCAGGTCGATCGACCGAAAATGTCGCAGATGTACGTGATGATGTCGCTCAAACCCCATCCACCTCAATTCGACACCGAGCTCAGCAAATTGGTGTCTTTAAATCCGCTATACTGCGAATTTTGATGAGAGATTTGCATCTTTATGCATACAAAGTTAAATTGTCTCAGGAACTGAAGCCAGGGTATTGGAGAGACAACGTGAAAATGCTGATTTTGCCGATAAAATCATCTTCAGTGACGAGGCCCATTTCCATCTTGATGACTACGTCAATAGGCAGAATTGTCGCATTTGAGGTGAGGAAAATCCTCGAGTGATTCACGAGAAGCGAATGCATCCTGAACGTGTCACTGTGTGGTGTCGATTTTGGGCTGGAGGAATCATTGGACCTTTTTCTTTATAAAAATGAGGCATGTCAAGCGCAAACAGTCAATGGTGTTCGATATCGTGAAATGATAACCAGTTTTTTCGTGTCTAGAATTGAAGAAATGAATGTGGAGGGCATGTGGTTTCAACAAGACGGAGTCACGTGTCATACAGCCAGAGAAACAATTCAATTGCTGCATCAGTCATTTCCCGGTCGTGTTATTTCGCCTTTTGGAGACCAGAATTGGCCGCCTAGATCGTCCGATTTAACACCGTTTTTTCTTTGGGGTTTTTTGAAGTCGATGGTTTACGCGAATAAGCCGACGACGACTCAAGTCTTAAAAGAGGAAATTTGATGCTGCATTAATGAAATACCGCAGCATTTATGCAAAACGGTCATTGAAATTTTCATTAAAGGATCGCGTGTGTGCCAGCAAAGCCGCGGAGGCCATCTGCTCGATGTGTTGTTCCACACATAACCTCATTCTGTCTACTTTAAAATTCAAATCTTGTGCTCTTGCAGGGACGCTGTAAGTAAGTTCACCATCACTTCTGAGTTCTCCGAGCCCCATACGCGACAATTCTGCTTGTTGACGTAATCACCGAACGAGAAATGAGCTTCATCGCTGAAAAAATGTTGCTCGATTGAAAGCCCACATTTGAATCACCACTTTTGTAGTAAGTTTTAACTATTTTTACGAGTTCGTCGGTTGTTAAACGATTCATATTCGTAAATGGCAAACCTTTTTCTAAATAAATAACACTTAAGATGACTGGTATTTAACAGCTGACAGCCTTGCCAAACCGTCAGTTTTGAAACCACCAAATAGATAATCCTGTACTAGCCCTCTATAGAGAATTCCTTGATATGTTTCAACGTTGAAGTTGCAGCAATTAAAAATCCATAATCTTCTTATACCACTGTTCCCCAATGACGATGCTCTGTTTGAATTTGTCCATGCTGATACTGCCACCGCTGGCAATAACAAAACTGAACAGCCGCCAATTTAAATGATTTGTAATCGTTAAATCAACGAAAGGAATTCTCATTTAATGACGTTGTTAAGTTTTGCTATAAACGACAAAACGACCACTTCAAAAGAGGGTTAATGTATTTAATTTTAAGCCATTAACTGGCAGCAAAAACCAAGACCAACTATATCGACCACGGCCGCCACCCTCGCGACTTCATCCCCGCAATATGCTGCTGCAGGCACAGCAAATTACTATACCCACTTAAGTTCTCCAGTTACGATGGATTTTGTTTCTTTAATATCTTTTCAATTTGTCATAATTTTCGTTTTCCCTTTTTGGTTGCAGTAAAAACTCTTGGCCTTCTGGTCTTATTTCCTGATGCTGATGGTGATGCTTTTGGCTCAGAGCTTTGCGTTGTTACAGTGAGTGCTTCATAAAAATATTTATGAATTTCAATTCTTATTTATGACTCGACGTGTTTTTTTGCTCTTTTTTTCTTTTCGGGAGTTTTACCATTTTCATTCATTTAGTTGTCGCATTTACGAGGCGCTATTGCAGTTTATTGCATTTTGGATTTCATAATACTGCTACTGCCAACATATAAATTCGTATAAATTCAGGATTTATATTCGTTTTTATATCGGTCATATACATTTATGGTTGTTTCGTAATTGGTCTGCTGAAACTTCGATTGTATGTCTTAATTTATGTGAACGTGTTAAATTGATTTTAAGGGGGATTAATTAAACGGTTGATCTCAGTTATATGTGGGGCATTTGAACACGAATATTATTCGAATGTGGAAAGAAATTAAGAAATTTTTAGTTTTTTTTTAATATGTCAGTAAGTTGAAATGAAGCGATGAAGAATAACATCGAATTGAAAACAATATTTTGTTTTTTTAAGTTGTAAATATGAAGCTTACATTTAGTAGGTGTTATTTATTGGAAGACTAAATTCTGTGGTCACAACCCGTAACAGCCTAACTCGAGTGAGGACACAGTTGAGTTATTAGCACCATCGTATTCAGCGTATCTAAATTTATTTGCTCTAAATTTTTCATGTTTGTATCTCTTCTAGGAAGGCAATTAATCTTAAAAAAACCTAATAGCTTAAGTTATTTTTCTAAATGACTATTTTGGCATAACTGCCTAAGTCAATTTAGGATTACAACAAATATAAACATTATTTTTTCATCATTGGCTAAATCAACTTAAGTTTAAACTTTATGAATATATATATATTATATAGGAATAACAACCTAACTCAACATGAGAGATCGAATCTGAAATATTTTGACATAGAATAATAATTTATGTCAATTTAGGCGCACTTAAAGTTTTTTTATTTAATCTGGAATAATAGCCTAACTAAACTTGAACTTTTTGACTTTCTTTCGTTCAACAATTCATAAGAGCCTAAGTGTCATTTTCGATAATATCTTTTGACTGCGAGAATAAACAACTATTTTTTGTTAACAACTAAGTAAAGAAATTCGTTTCCTTGGAATCTGTAGCAAAGTTTTCCAAAAAACACCTTCTCCTGATTTGCAGAGAAGATTCAAAACTTTAAACTCCTGTACTGAAAATATTGAAAAACAGACTTAGGCTGGTATGGGTTGTGACCACAGAATTATCTTTGGCCCCTTCCAGCCATAAAGCTTTGCAATGAAATGGATTAATTTATGTTGGTTCAAAGTGCATCAATATCTGTTTAACATATGTTTTACGTATAAGCCTGAAACTATCTTTAACATCAACAATCATTACGTACATTATTTTGCAATTTGTTGTAGCGGACTTAACCACAATTGTTAAAAATATTGTAAAAAAGTGAATATTCCAAAGAAAAGGCTGAATTTCAGTCGATCAATCGATAAATTTGGATGTTAAAGCCAAAACGGGTCGGCCTGTTATTATAAAAAAAGTCAGAATTACAAAGAAAAGCCTGAATTTCAGTCGATCAATCGATAAATTTGGACGTTAAAGCCAAAACGGGTCGGTCTGTTATTATAAAAAAGTCAGAATTACAACGAAAAGGCTGATTTTCAGTCGATCGATCGACAAATTTGAATATTAGATCTAAAACAGGCCGGTCTACATAGAATTTTTTCAATTCTTCACATAGGACTAGGAAAAACATTAGGCTGCACTAATTGGGGAACGGCAAAAGTTTGCTTTGGGCTCTATGACTGTTACCCGCTTGATAATAACTAGAAACGTTTGCAGAATTTCCAGAGTTCGTGACAGCCTACATTCGGGTCAGAGTTCCAAGGTGACCGAAAAAAACCGGAAATTCGCCGCTAAAAATTAACCTTGCAACCAGCTTAAAGGCGCCTATTTTATCTGCTAGATTTTATAGGCTTGAAATACCGCCGAATATTTGTCATTTGACGCCCTTTAGCCTAGCCATCCTTTAGAAAAAGTGTTTTCGTCGGCACACTTGCCGGAAATTTCACATATAAAAAAGTGTTTTGGTACTCATATATATAGGTATATATCTATATACCTATAAAGGGTGGCCCATAAGTAACATTAACTCGTGAACCAATTGCATCTTATATGGGAAAATATGTAACATACATAATAAAGACCGCCGACATACCTCTAACTGCTAAGAACGTCCCATGGTGAAAGTTTCGGGGTTTTCCTCAATACTTGCTTGCACTCGAGCAATGGTCACTTCATTTCGAACTGCACGAAGTCTTCCAGCACGCGGAA
Organism: Philornis downsi; assembly: GCA_019455685.1. Taxonomy (NCBI): domain Eukaryota; kingdom Metazoa; phylum Arthropoda; class Insecta; order Diptera; family Muscidae; genus Philornis; species Philornis downsi. The sequence continues at coordinate 549,455 of JAHXMU010000084.1, forward strand.
GATCACAAACAGCCTCTTGTTGCGCAAACCGCTGAACTAATCGGTAAATTGTTAGAGCGCTAGGAGCATTTCGAACATGGAAAAAAGTGTTTTACATCTGAGTGGGACTACTTTGAAGGAAATGAAATAGAAATTGATGATGAAGCAAGACCAAAAAGATATATGTATATTATGGTTATATTTAAAAGATTTAAAAAAATATTGATTTCTGGTGTCAACGACAAGAGTAATCTCTTTAAATTATAACATATTTATACATTTTATTACTACTTTTTCATTATCGGTTTATTACAGGCGATTCTGTAATTTTTTGTTAAATGGTAAGTTATTTCATTAAACTCAATAGGTGTTGTTCTAATTATAGTTTTAGACTGAAGGAGATTAATTTTTTACATCCTTTATATCAATAATTTGTTCTTTAGAGTTTTTGTTTTGGTACTGAAAGCAATATATGCAATAGAATAGAAATAGAAAGGATTATTATTTAAAGTAATTATAAGATTAAAGGATTTATTGCATTGATAATGATATTTATTTTTTCAGTGATATTATTAATAATTGAACCTAATTTAAATCGAATTTTATTAGGTTGGGATGGGGTATAATTAATTTCTTATAGTTAATATAGTTAATTTGCTAATTTGTTTTGAAAATATGAAGTCATAAAATTCAGCGATGTTAATGACTCCCATCGAATTAAATTGGTGATGTTGCTTTCTTATTAGCTATCGCTTGCATATTAAATTGGAATGGAAGTTGAAATTATATTTTTTATTTAGAAGTGATAAATAAAACTAAGAAAATTATATTTTTTGGAAGTTTGGTTGTATTGGCTGCTAGAACTAAAAGAACTCAAACGACTTTTTCAATGTGATTAACCGCAGTAATAGGCTGCTCCTACTCCTGTTTCAGCATTAATTCATTCATCAACATTAGTAACAGTAGGATTTAGTTTATTGATTCGATTTAATGTTTTATTAAAATTGCGTTAAATAGGTTTAACTATATGTATAACTGGATTAGGGGCTAATTAGGAATTTGATTCAAAGAAAATTATTGAATTGCCTACTTTAAGTCAATTAGGTTTAATAATAAGACATCCATCTATGCGTTATTATAAATTATAATTTTTTTTTTTATTTATTAACTCATGCTTTTAAGGCTTTAAGGCTTTACTATTTTTGAGTGCTAAACCTATTATTCATAATAAAAATAAAAATCAAGATATTCGTCCTATGGGCCGCTAATTCCGCTAAGCCTCCTTGATAGAAACTCTCGTCCCTATTGGAGAAATGCTTAGACGATCAATTTTTACAAGCATTTTTAGAAGCGAATTTATCACCAGCAAAATCATTCGCCAGAGACAGAAACAGGCGATAATCATTTGATGACTGTGCCAGTCTAGAAAATGGGTGCTCAAGAACAACCCCTCCAAGCTTCCGTTATCCTGATAGAACACATTTCCTTTCCTATTGGCCAAAACTGGACGCTCCGGGCCGATTATTTCCATCAGACGATGCAATTGTTGACAATATAGTTCTGAATTAAGTTTTTGGCCGTAGGAAAGCACCTAATGGTAGATGATTCCATGTAATTCCCGCCAAATACACAGCAAAACTTTCCTGACTACTAATCCTGGCTTGGCCAACGTTGCACCTGCTGACGGGTATTCGAAAACGACTGTTTTCGCTTGATGTTGTCGTAAGTGAACTAATTTACATTACTAGTAACCATCCTCTTCAAAAATGAATGAATTTTGTCGTGATCCGCAGATGGAAATTCGACCCATAAGTTACTTTTTGCGTTAACTCGTATGGCATCCTTATATTGAGCTCCTTTTTATATGCAGCCTTATTTAAAGGTTTCCAAAGGCCGTTTTATGCAATGCTTAGCTCCAGGGCAAATGAAAAAGTATTTTCATGGCGGTCGGACTAAACGATTTCCATTATTCTATTAACACTTTCGATGGTTGCCCTTTCAGTGCGCGGTGCATTTTTGAAATTCAAATTGCACATAACTTGCTGTTGTAGTCTCAGGACTATAAACATTAATCACATTTGCAGATGCTTTGCAGTCGGCTTGCGTTATCATCTTTTTCAAATAAAAACTGTAAAATATGGCGTAATTTCGCGTTTTGACCCGCTCTCAAACAATGCTGGGTGGGTCAATCAATCAGAAAACAGTCTGAGCAATCTTTTGACTACGAAATCTTTACACTCCATGAATCTGTTTATGAATCCGCTAAACACTAAAGTTTACAAATGCCTAAATAAAACGCTTTATTAAATTATGTTACACAAGAATATTACAAGAATTCATTTTAAATTACCTAACAAATATAAACACATCATAACTTGTACAAAATCGAGGAAAAAACAAGTCTCTTTTATCAAAGATAATAGAAATGAAAACTGTTAAGCCGGCCTGTACTCGTAGACCTACGAGCGACCCATTGAGCTATTATCCTTATCTCAAACACAGAGAGTCCTTAGTCATTGTTTATGTAGCCAATGAAAGAATCATCGTTCACAGTCATTAAGATGCAACTTTTAAACTTTTATTCCTTTCTTTGGCTCTTTTTTTTTCTTTTCTTTTCTGTAAAAGGAACAAAAATTTCACAGCTTATCTAATGAATAGCAGAAAGAAGAAAAGAAAAAAAAGAATAGGAAACATTTGGGATAATACCAGGCCAATGAATAAAAAGCACAGAAATAAGACCAAAAAATCTCTTTGCAATTTTTTGGCTTAAAAATATTAAATAAGGCAAAAGAATTCGAAAACCGTCTGTCCCCTCTAGTGGTTATGGTCGGTGGAAGAGTAGTCCTCAATTTAGAAAGATACAAAGGTGACCGTAAAATAATCTTGATAAGGCGACCAGAAACAAGAAAACTCGACTAGACCATCCTTACACATTTATGTTCCAAAGAAGAATAAAGTTGGAAATCCAAATAACACACAAAGAAACACACAAAGATGAGTGGATACAAATAACGAAAGGAGTAAAATGTTAAGTCAAAGTTTAATGCTGCTCACAATTCGGTAGAGAGTTGCATTGAAAATAGAAGCAGAACAAAAAAAAAAACCTGAAAGATTTGCCAACACTTTCCGAAAAAAAAAAACTGGGGAATTACCGAACAACTTAAACAAAAGGGAACAAGGAAGTAAAGCTCTAAAGGCTTAAAGTGCAAAAAGGTTGATATGCTATGGTAATGAACGGAATCTGTGAAAGGACTTGACAAAAAAAAAAAAAAGTCCGTAAAAAAATACGAAAACATATTTTTATCAATGAACTTCGTTAAGACGAGCACAAATGATATAGGAACGCCTTCTTTATCTTGCCGAGTAATTGCAATTATGTTGCATATTAAAGGGACCCCTTGAAAGGATAGAAAAGGTTGCTGTACCATTTGAAGTGTTACAACGTTGTAAGGAGGATTTAGGGGTGTCAAATATTTGCAGTTTGTGCTATATGCAAAAAAAAAGGGAGCGACAATTAGAGGATGCTGATATTATAATACACTCTAGTTGGGATTGTACGACTGATTGGTAAATTATATTGGATTTAGAAAATTAAGTTATATTTAAAAATTTATTTGGGATAGCTGTGCAATTAGACATTTGAGATTAGGTTTTTTTTTTTTAATAGAGATGTGATTTCAATGAGAAATAGGTTGACAGTGAGAAGCAAAATATAGAATACAAAGATTTTGTGCAGCAGCATCTGTATTTAATTTTCAAATTTTAACAACATTCTTATAAGTTCAACCGGGGGAATGATGGTACTCGTATATATCATTTGGTACGGCCATATAACATCCAGAAGAAAGCGTCTAAAGTACCAAAAACTTTCGACGTCCGTCTGTCTGAGCTATATCACTCTACCCCTTGTTGTACATCCCATGCAGATTTAGCGAATTTTGGAAATGCATTTTTCCCCTGCAACTCCATAACGTAATTTTTCCCCCATTGCATTTGCTTATAATGGTTGGCAGAATTTGGAAAAATATACCGAATAAACACGTCCCATCTGCCACCTCCCATACAAATGAATCTCTTCCACGGCTGCATTAAATTTGTTAGGGGCTCAGCCTTTCCCAAGTTAAGACTTCACAATGAAAGCGGATAGTATTGTCACACTCTTCTAGCAGCACCCATTCAAATTACCCAATCTTTCGAAATTCAAGTTCCGATTTCATATCATATTCATATTCCAGAATGTTTCATATCATATTTCAGATCATATTCAAAACTTTTTCAGAAAATATCCATTATTAAACTACGGTTACTTTTTGACTACTAACTTAAACCCTGCCCTTAATCTGCTGAACCCGGTAAGAAAACAATTTAACTATCTTAAAAGATCCTAAATTTCACAGCTCTTACCTCGAAGTCGTCTAAATATTCCACGAAACATACAAAATTTAACTTTATTAATTAAAGTCATAGAAGCAACCACAAAGAAAATCTTGGATATCAGACGACACTTGGAACATAGTTTCTCAAAAAAGGGAACTCAAGCTGCAGTTGAAAAACAACAATACTGTGAATCAGCAATACCAACTGCAGGCTAAACGAGTAAAGATAGCCACAAAAAGAGACAAAAAAAAAGTTCCTGGAACGGCTAGCAATAACTGTAGAAGAAACAGTTAACCACAACAACATGAGAAAACTACACCAGACGATAAATTGTCTCACCAATCGAAAGTGTAACAGAAGCCAAGCAGTCGCGATCACAGTGGCGCACTACTATAATAGCAAACAATGATGCATGGACGCAAAGGTGGAAAGAACTTTTCGAAAAAATTAGTAAGGTCGCCATAGATGCAACTACTGAAGACCAACGCAATGGAAAACAGCAGCACCTCAGAAATCAACTTATGAATATCATGCAAGACTTCCAGTCTAAATGAGATAAAGGAGGCCATCGAGAAATTAAGAATTAATAGGTCAGCTGGAATTCTTCTTCTTCTTCGGCAGTGACTGGAATAGACATTCTTATCTTTTATACGCCGCCCATAGAAAATAATTCCAAGCACTTCGATCTCCTGCGCTTCTCCTCCAATTAGTCATACCAAGTTTCGATATGATTTCAAAATCCTGGTCCTTCCAACGGAGTTTTGATCGCCCTGTTCTGCGCCGTGCATCCAATTCGTTGTCGACAACTTTCCATGCCGGAGCATTTAGGTCCATCCGCACAACATGACTCAGCCAACGCAAACGCTGTATATTAATGCGTTTGACCACGTTGATGTCGCCATAGAGCTCATACAGCTCATTGTTCACGCGACGTCCATACTCTCCGTTAACAATGATGGGTCCATATATTTTTCGGAGTATTTTCCTCTCAAAAACTGTCAGTACTGATTCATCCGCTTGCGTCATAACCCAGAATTCTGCGCCATATAACAAGATAGGTAGAACCAGCGTTTGGAACAGTTGGATTTTTATTGCGCGAGAGAGGACTATATTATTGAACCGCTTAATTAGCCCATAGTAACATCTGCTAGCAAGCAATACTTTCCTTATTATCTCCATGCTGACATCATTCGTTTAGTTTACAGCGGAACCGACGTAGATGAATTCTTTCAACTCTTCAAAATTATAGTTGTCAACGTTCACACAGTGTCATAAACGAGTAGACTCTTTGTTCGTTGAAACCAATACCTTTATTTTGTCCTCGTTTACCACCAGACCCATTTTCGCTGCTTCCTTCTCAATGCTTGAGAAGGCTGCAGTAGCATCTCGCAGTTTTCGGCCAATAATGTTTATGTCTTCTGCATATGCGAGTAACTTCTGTCTTTTATTAAAGATGGTACCAGCTGCAGCTTTCCTCATAATCATCTCCAAGAGAATGTTGAAGAGGGCACACGATAGACTGTCGCCCTGCCTACATTTTCGTTTGGCTCGCTAATATATTTGCATATTTATACTGAAAACTTCGTGTCTGCCAGGGTCATCCTACAAAGATGTATAAGCTTCGTACGAATTCCAAACTCGGACATGGCCTCATACGTATCGGGTTATTGAAGGCAGCTTTATAATCGACGAAAGGATGGCACGTGTCGATGTGTTTTCCTTGGGTCTTCTCCAGAATTTGTAGTAGTGTAAATATCTGGTCAGATGTTGATTTACCAACTTTAAAACCAAACTGATATGGTCCAATCAGCTCAGTTAGAATCGGTTTTAGTCTTTCACATATCACACTCGACAGGACCTTATAAGCAGTGAGTAAAATACTGATACCGCAATAGTTTTTACAAACACTTGGATCGCCTTTTTTAAACACAGGACACAGTACACTCAAATTCCACCCATTGGGCATGTTTTCCTCGAACCAAATCAATTTAGGAGCTGATGTAGGCTGTTCATCAGCTCATCGCCACCAGTTTTAAACAGCTCTGCTGTCAGACCACCACCACCCGCAGCTTTGTTGTTTTTAAGACGCAATAATGGTTTTCTGATCTCTGTTCGGCTCGGAGCCGGGCAATTTATGCCATCGTCGATAATTAAGGTGATTTCCTCGCTCATGCTGCCATCCGGAACTAAGAGGTTATGGAAATGCTCTCTCCATAGTTGCATCACATTCTGCATATCTGTGACCAGATTTCCCCCGTTGTCTTTACAGGAGGGGAACTCTGTTTCATACCATGTACTTCTTATCTTTTGGTAGAATTTTCGGGCTTCACCTCTATCCCTGTACCTTTCTATTTCCTTATTCTCATGCTCTTTCCACAACTGCTTCTTCCGCCTAAAAAATGGAATACCAGCCGATATTCCACGGATTGACAACGAAATTACAGCTGAACTTCTAGAATCTCACGTCACATCAGTTTGATAGGAAAAAAGGCTGCCTCCACCTTGGGAAAAAGGCCTCATTGACACATTGCAGCAACTGGAGAGGAATTACTCTGCTTAAGACCTGAAGACTTCAAATTAAAATAAAGAACAATGTGCGAAATGAATAGGCAAATAAAATAAAGAACAATGTGCGAAATGAATAAACAATACATTTGGTTCATCCCACAGCGCCAGTTCTGCTTACCAAAAGTGGCCCACTGGGCACATTTTATCACAGCCACAACTTTCGTACCAAAAAAGGTGACGTTCTTACCCATTTAAAGTTTGAAAATAAGTTTCAACAAAGCTTCCGGTACTATCACAAGGGGTGATAGCTTCCGCCATCTAAGCAGTACAGTGACAACAAATGGCGGCGCAGAAACAGACATAAACAGTAGGTTCAAAAAGGTCAGAGCGGCATTCGGACAACTACAATCAGTATGGAGAAACTCACAAATACCCAGGCAAGCCAAGTTTAGAACATTCGATGCATGTGTAAAGTCAACTCTATTGTACGGAAGTGAGACCTGGTTAGTATCGAACATCATTATGCGAAAACTACAAGTATTCATCAACAAATGCATCCGAATCATATGCAGGACATTCTGGCCTAACAACATCAGCCACAGGGATCTCTGTAACCTAACCAATGAGGAACCTACACTAACACAAATAAAACGTAGAAAATGGAATCGGTTCATACACAATGACAGGATTCAAGCATTATAATGAAATAAAGGTTTCATCGAAATAATAGCTTTATGTGAGTTTTATTTAGCTTTACTTGAAAACGAAAAACGAATAATCCTATATTATACCAGAAGCATGGATTTCATCCATTACCACACTATCAGCTCGATTACTCGCTTCTTTCATCAAAGGAGAGCGAAACTGGCTTTCGGACCGCTTTGTGCGGGAATCTGGTTCCACTTATTGTCATGCTCCTCGCCACCGAGTGTTTAAGTCAGACTAATTTGCTCTTCCTATTTTGGCATTAACATTTTTTCTTTAATCGTCCTTGTTTTACCTAACCAATGAGGAACCTACACTAACACAAATAAAACGCAGGATACTGAATTGAATCGACCATACCATCAGAAAGCAGATAGCATCACAAGGATGACGTTAGAGTGGAATTATCAAGGCTCAAGAAGACGTGGTCGACCAAAGAACACTTAGAAACAGACAATATTCCAAGAACTAGGACAGATCAATTTTACATGGGAAGACGCGAAAACAACAGCAGAAAACCGAGTAAGATGGAGATGGTTTCTGGAAGCTGTATGGAATAGAAAAAGTACAATATTTAAACTCCGACTTGTATATTATACAAACTGTCTCCTCTAATTTACATACGAAACTAGCTTTATCCAAACACAGAAATAAATATAATTTAATTTAACTTTAAATATGTGGACATATCACCTCTAAACAGATTGCCTTAGTACAAGTAATCCTCAGCAGTTCACTAAATTGTTTGACGCATTTGGGTGTAAAAGGCTTTACATCACTTAAAAGTCCTTTGCTTATATAAGAATACACGGGAAAAAACATAAGGCTTATCTCTGCTATAAGAAGTGCTACAAGTCCCCCGTTTCAACAAGCGGCACTAGCAAAGTATTGTGACTCTGTAGAAGGAGGAACGAAAACTTCAACTAATTTCCGTTATAACGTGTTTTTATGCTAACGAAGACAAATGGTTTCTTGCGTTCTTTGTACTTTATGTGGTGTCAGGCATTTATTCAATGATGTCGATAAAGGGTTGGTGCGTCGGTATGATGTAAACCCCCCCCCCATACAGCCGTAGTTGTAATAGTAATCGGCACCAACACCGCCCCTGTGCTAACAGTTTTGCATTTTGAAAAGTTTTCTTTCATTTGTCTCGAAACCCCTGTTTATTTTTTCTTCCTTCTTCTTCTTCTTTTTCTTCAGTCGTCCATAATGTCTGTGGTAGTTTTTGGCATTTGTAACATGGAATTAACCCATTAGTTAGAATGCTTAGGGCCATTGTTTTACAACAACACCGAAAATGCCAGCAATAAAATCTACGGCAAGAAAGGCAGGAAACAGAAGCAGAGAATATCTTATTAATGAATTTATGACAGTTGGCGCTTTTGGCGGAAGGCGGAGAGAAAGAGCCGAAGAACTAGAATAAATGCTAGATAAATGGTTAATGCTAAAGAACTTGGCCTTTAGGGAGGAGGGTGGATAGTCTTAGAATTTCGATTATAGTCCAATTATTGAGTAGGCTATTATAGAGTGAAGTTGGACTAGTTTTGTAAAAGGTTGCATTTACTATTAAATAAATATGGTACTGATATTGAATTTGTAAACAATAGAGTCGTGCAAAGATTTGAAAAGTCTAATGTCCTTTAAAAATTAGGAAATTTTCAGAATAAAAATTACATAAATTTATGTTTTGGTTTTCGGAAACTGAAATAAAATAGTGAATTTTTTCTCTTTCAGTTATGCGAATTAATATTTCTGTCATCACTGTCATCCGAAAAAAGTGACTGCTGCAACCAATCCGGAGACGGCCATTTGAATGGCATTATATTTCGTACCTAATAGCAAGATCCAAGCATTATGACGAAATAAGTTTCATCGAAATCATAGCTTTATGTGTGTTTAGCTTTACATGACAACGAAAAATGGATAACCCCATATTATACCAGAAGCATGCATTTCATCCACGTCGATTGACCACGTCGATGTCGGCATATAGCTCACACAGCTCATTGCTCATGTGACGCCGATACTCTCAGTTAAGATGATGCGTCCATATATTTTTCGGACTATTTTCTTCTCGAAAACTGCCAGTACTGATTCATCTGCTTTTGTCATAACCCAGGATTTTGCTCCATAGGTAGAAGCAGTGTTTGGTACAGTCGGAGTTTTGCTTGTCAAAAGAGGGCTTCTGTCGCCGAGATACCGCCCGAAATGTGCGAAAAAGTGGTCGAAAATTGCATCAAAAGGATCCAGTGCTGCAACCAATCCGAACATTATAATAAAATAAAAGTTTAATTGAAATCATTCATTGTGTTTTATTGGACTTTACTTTTGAAACAGAAAAATGGATAGCCCGCTACAAATAAGCATATAGGAAGACAGTCGGCCATCGCCAGATCGAATCAGAAAGTGGTTATGACGCGATTGATACAAAATGTTGTCGACTGCATCACTTATATTTCTGTGCATTACACTCCACAGTCCTAACCCAACATCTCTTCCACCACATTTTGTATAGCCTATAAAAAATGCGCCACTGTTTTAAAAGAGTTTTAAAAGAGCATTCTTTGAAGAAATTTAGGATCCCCTTTTTCTGAGAAGAAAACTACGAGCGCAGTCATACAGCAAATCGGCAATATATTAAAATGCCCATAATGCAAATATGTTGTTTGTTGTACGGCCTATTAAGATTTCAAAAATGTTGTATTTTGTATTATAAGTACATTAAACCCGCATCCTCTTTTTAGCATTAACAGCTGCCCCACTGAGAATTGCTGGAAAACCGACATGTGAACATATGGAAACATTTTAAATATATTTTAACAATCATCGCGTAAAGCTTCTTATTCTTAATAATTAATTAATAATTAATCTTATAATTACAAAGTAAATAATCCCCTAATGAAGGCCACAGCAATAAAAACCTTATAAAGCATTTTTATCATTCAACGCTTACGCTGCACATCCATCCGCCCACATTTTCTTAATGGTTGAATGATTTAAACAGACATAGAATTTAATTGAATTATTTTCCACCGAAAAAGAAGAGCAAGTACTGGGTACGAGTTGAAAATATGAAATGAATATCTTATCAAAGAAAATTAGCACAATACATATAATAATAATGTGCATAATGAAAATACATAATTACAGACAAATGAGTTGGAAGGAAGCAACACAAGACCGGGGTCCCCAGCCAGGTACGTGTGGAATGAAATTGAATGTTTTGAATTGGAAAACGGAAACGGTTGAGGAAGCATAATCGTCGAACAATAGAACGAACTATGAAATTCAAATTTTTAGAAACACAATGCCAAAATATCTTGTCATTATAGAGACAATAACAAGGAATGTTAGGACGAGACCAGACAGATAGACAACTTTCACGTTTTGATGGAAAGCACATGATGCTGTTATCCGCTTGACAAAGCAGCTATGAATGGCATCCATTGGCTTCCAAGGTAATCTCGATACCAACCTGTTTTTAATTAACATTGGAATTTCATATTCATGCTGCTGCTGTTGCTGCTGCTGTGTTTTGATTATTAAAACTGAAAATGCCAAAGAGAGGTGGTGATGGAAAATTAATAAAGAAAAATGTTTCCCTTCGCCGCAGACAATCTCTGTGTGTCCACCCACAAAACAGTTGTCTAACAGAAACCAACTGCAGACTTCCTATGGCTTAAAGAACATTTTTCCATAGTCGAAAATGGAAAAATACAAAAGATTTTTGGATTTTGTTTGGCTGTGTGTGTTTGCTTTAATTCCGGCAACTTGAGACTTGTTTTAATAACCGAATTTGGTCTGAATTGGCACCAGGACTCGTCTCGCCTGAACCCTTTCAGTGGCGTCCTGAATGGTGTTAGTAACCTGGAAACAAGAACAACAACAGCACAACACTTATGAACTGTCGAATACCTTTAATAAATTTTTTGCAGAGAAAATAAGAACAATACGAACGTGAAACAATGCATCAGGGTACTGCACAATGGGAGGCATTAGTACACGTAGAGAACAAAATTCATAATTTCCCATACAAAAAAAAAATGAGTCAATAAAACTTTGTTTGTGACATATATTTGTGGACAACGACGAACTTTTCTAACAAACCAACATTTCATTTGGCTTAAATGATGTGTATTAGTCGGAAGTACTGGGAAAAACGATTTCTTCTTATTTTCTTTGCCGCAAAAGATGTATTTTTGCACCATACTATGGTATAGTTTTTATGGAAAACAAGGGACGTTCGCAAAACAAATTCTTATTTATTTTATTGCAAACGTAAATAAAAATATTGGATGTTATTAGATATAAATTTTATTAATAAAATATATGTTTGTTCCTAATAATCTTATATGTATATTACATATAGTACTGTTTATTTAATCATCTATATATATAAAAATGAATCGTGGTTTGTTCCTATGCTTAAAACTCCAGAACGGCTAGACCGCTTTGCATAAATGTTTGTATATGCGTCTGGGTGGTGCCCGGGATGGTTTAGATTTACAATTCGGTCCAATTGGACAAAGGGGCGTGGTACCTCCCATACAAACAAAAAAT
>JAHXMU010000084.1:562926-634895 GCA_019455685.1 Philornis downsi
TTGAACCAAATTTGGTACATCGGTTTGGTGTACATATCTTAAGTGCTACTGCAGATATGGGCGGGATTGGACAATGGCGCGTGTTACCTCCATATAAACCATAAATTAAATATCCAATATTTCTGCTCCTGTTCACGGTATTTGAACCAAATTTGGTACGTAGGTTTGGTGTATATATATTAAGTGCTACTGCAAATATGGGCGGGATTGGACAATGGGGCGTGGTACCTCCCATATAAACCATAAATTAAATATCCAATATTTCTGCTCCTGTTTACGGTATTTGCACAAAATTTGGTACATCGGTTTGGTGTACATATCTTAAGTGCTGCTGCAAATATGGGCGGGATTGGACAATGGGGAGTGGTACCTCCTATACGAACCACAAATTAAAAAGCAATTATTTCTGCTCCTGCTAAAATTTGAAGGCAAAGCAACGTTTGCCGGGTCGGCTAGTAATTATATAATAATTATTTATAATCAAATGTTATTAATTGGTATTCAATTTTATTTAAATTAATGGTTCGTAAACTATTTTTTATTATATTTCCTTTGCATACGATTGACAAATTTACAGATTCTAAAGGAACCGCAAAATAATCTTCCCCTAATTAAAATTAAAAAAAAGTAATCTTTACGAAAAACATATGTTGGACATGTTTTCACCTTGATCAAAATACAGGTGATCTCTAACTGGCGTTGCTAAATTTGAGTATCCCGAAATCAGTCCAGAAGATGCCAGTGATGTCCTCTAGTTTTTGTATGGGCCATTTATAAACACTTCAAATTCTTGACATTCACAATCACTTTTTTCCGACTCTACATCCGACGCTTGTGACAACCTAAAAAAGAACATTTTTCTTTGCTACTCAACACGTCGAAGTCGCTTTCCATTCTTTTCTGTCCTCTCTCTTGGTTACAGAATGCTTTCTTTCTCACTCCAAACAAGAACGCAAGATTTAAATGACTGATGCAGCAATTGAATTGTCTCTCTGGCTGTACGACATGTGGCACCGTCTTGTTGAAACCACATGCCCTCCACATTCATTTCCTCAATTCTAGACACGAAAAAACTGGTTATCATATCACGATACCGAACACCATTGACTGTTTGCGCTTGACATGCCTCATTCTCATAAAAAAAAGTTCCAATGATTCCTACAGGCCAAAATCCACACCACACAATGACAATGATAATGCATTTGCTTCTCGTGAATCACTCGAGGATTTTCCTCACCCCAAATGCCACAATTCTGCCTATTAACGAAGCCATCAAGATGGAAATGGGTCTCGTCACTGAAGATGATTTTATCGGCAAAATCAGCATTTTCATGTTGTCTCTCCAATACCCAATTAACGAACTCCCTTCGCTGTCCATGGTCAGCTGGTTTCAGTTCCTGAGTCAATTGAACTTTGTATGCATGAAGATGCAAATTTTTCGTCAAAATTCGATGTATAGTGGATTTGGAAACACCAATTTGCTGAGCTCGGTGCCGAATTGAGGTGGATGGAGTTTAAGCGACATCATCACGTACAGCTGCGACGTTTTCGGTCGATCGACCTAGTCTAAGGCGCGTTGTTATGTTTACATCACTAACAGACCCAGTTTTGACAAATTTATCTATTAATCTCTTTACAGTTGACTCTTTTGGGGCATTATTGTGACCCAAAATTGATCGCAATTTGCGAACTGTAGCCTCAAAACATTCATCATTTTGGTAAAACAATTTCACAATGAGAATGCGTTGTTCATTCGTGTAGCGCTCCATTTTTACTAACCTCGTACCTTCTACTAGCAAACAATAACAATTGTTCAAATGTCAAACAATGACACTTCGAATGGCGCCAAATTTAAATCTTGCGTTCTTGTTGGGACACCCTTTACTTATTTATCGATATATGATGATAATTAATCGATATCGAAAAGGGCCATCCCAAATGAGGTCATTGAATTGGTTAAAAAAAAATTAAAAAATATATATAAAAAAATTACTTTAATTTTCAGCAGTTACAGATGTCTAGGCGGTCTTTGCAAAGAATTTTACATACTATGTTAAATCTTTTCCCATATAAGATGCAATTGGTTCACGAGTTAAAACCAAAATATGCACCAGAACGCATTCAATGTGGCCGCCGTTATCGTTACGTATGGGCCACCCTTTATATACGAAGAGGGATTTTGGTTCCCCATTTATTTGACAATGAATCGGTCCACGTCACTATGACTCCTAAATATCATAACTGAGACATATTGGCAGGATATGAAAGGAAGGATTAAATCCAACTTTTAAAAAATGTTGATTTTTCCGAATTCTTTTAATATTTTTACCACATGTGAACTAATTAAAAGCTACAAGGACTCTTAACTCTGGTACCTTGCACTGATTAATATTAATGTAATTATACCTTTATATATTCGATGGGAAATTGCTTAAAATATAGCAAAAGGAATTCGGTGAAAATGTTGGAATTAAATGTTTATCAGTGGCCTAAACAGCAGCAAAAGACGAGAATCAGTTAAAGACGAAGCACGACCTGGGCTACCACTATTAAACTCTACCTATGACAGTCACGCCAAACCAATCCCGAAATTTGGTGCTCAAAAACCATCGACTAACACTCGGGGACACTGCTGATGATGTTGGCATTTCAAACAAGATTACTAAACTTCAATTCAAAAGATATTTTGGTCCTTAGACACGTCAAATATCAGACCAGGAAGGCTTAGAAACTTTTAACTATAGTATTAATTATTACACTATTAATTATTAATTTACCATTAAATTTAAATTCTGTCGTAATATTTGATGTCTCTTTATATTACTGGTGACAAAGTAGTTAATTGGTCCACCCTACAGTTAAACTACAAATAAATGTAATCGTAAATTATTACTTTTTTAATATAACTATTGAATACCTTGAAAATTAACATACTGCAATTTTCGCATAAACTCTTGTTCTGGCACTTCCCAAACAGAATTGATAATTTAACAATCATTATTTTTCGCCTATAATTTGGAATTGATAAGTTCAATTCATCGTAATACTTTATATCAAAAAAACTTTGCACGGATATAACAATTTTTTAATTTATTACGTAAAATTCGTTCCTTTTTGTTTCGTTCAACTTCCAACAAATAATCGTTTACAGTTTTTAGATGTTTCACATTATGAACTCTATATAGTCTCGACTTCAGCGATCTTCACACTCCCAACTCCCAAACTAGCTCTCTGCATGAGCTCAACTTCAATTTCCTTGGTCGGAACACGCCAGCGTGCGGACTATTTCCCCTAGAGTGCAGCATTGTCAGCATATCGCAGCAAATCCAAGTAAACTGAACTTCAATCTCCAAACAAGTTCACAGCACACTTGAACGATAAGTGGAACGGAAAACCAGCAGCGAATAACACAATATTCGAGAGAACCTCATAGAAAGTTTGGAGGAGCCCTAGAACTGGCATGCAACAGCGCCACCAGTAAAAGCAGCAAAAACCCGGCAACAACAACAGCATCACCCATGTGAAAAGAGAACAATGGCCGCAACTGCTTTATGGATATACAACACCTTCGGGGTCGAAAGCATCATCAACACTGCCGTCGCCATCGCGACTGCCATCACAGGCTCCACAGCTGCTGCAAACGTCAACAACACCATCAACAATAACTCGCCTACTAACAATTCGCCAGTAGGCTGCTGTATTTTGTCATTTCAGTTGTTGAGTTAAACGGCTTCTCTATACAGGCAATGCTTAATACATTGGTTGGGTGGACCGTATACGATTTTATGGCCATCCTGATGACAGCCATCCCTCCCGTTGTGAGAGCCACTTAAGCGCCACCATGAGTGCAATGGAAAGCATTGTCCCAGTTTTATGGGAGTTGCACTTGCAACAGCCGAGGGAATATCAAAACAAACAAAAACTGCAAAATTTGGTGGACGATGCAACCACACACACACACAGAAAGGGTATTTGGTTAATGCAGGGAACATAAAACAGGGATGTTTACATGTTAAAGATGATCCAGAATAAAAGAAAAAAGATTGGATCATAAATTCGCTTTTGTAAGGAATAATAAAATTTGACATTTAAAAGCGTTTGCATTGTTCAGAGTATGCCTTTTCCATAAACCTAATTTTTGTAGTTCTTAATTTGCTCATTCCTGTAGATGGGCGTTTTTTCACTATAAAAAGAAGACCCCAGATTGCGGTCTCAGAAGCTACAGGTGCACCAAAAAACCGTTTGTGTCAGAAAAAAATCGTAGAGCTCGCCTCAACTTTGCTCAAACACATTTTAATTGGACTCAAAAACAATGGAAAAATGTGTTATGGTATGTCGAGCCAAATTTAAGCTCCGAAGATCAGGTGCAACAGCCAATGTTCGACGACCTCACAGAGTTAATCATAGGTACATAACCGCCACGGAAAAGCATGGAGGAGGAAATATGATGGTGTGGAGATGTTTTTCGGGATATGGAATAGGTCCAATTCACCTCATAACTGATACAATGACAGCCACAATCTATAGAGATCTTCTGAGCTCAGTTATGCTTCCGTACGCTGAATGGAAAATGCCACTTTCGTGGACATTCCAGCATCACAACGATCCTAAACACACGACTAGGGTAGTTAGAGGTTATGATCAAGTTTTATGCCGTGTCGATCTCAACCCGATTGAGAACATGTGGATGATTGCCAAACGTAATATCGGAAATGTAGTATTCCGAAATGGTAATGATTTTTTTGTCGAATTGGAAAAACAGTGGAATGCCATGTCAAGCGACTACATTGTAAAGCTTATTTCCTCAATGTCTAAAAGATGTTCGGAAGTAGCTAATAAGAACAGCTATAAATAAATAATTAAGAGATTCTTAAAAAAAAAATACTTTTAGTTAAAATTTCATTTAAGTTGCATATGTTTTGACCACCACTGTATATATATCGCATCGTATATCGTTAGGTGGGATTTATTCAGAGAGTCTAAAAATAGAATGCGCGTAAGCTCACTGGCTGTGAGAAGGTCCCCAATGACGCGCAAGATAATTCGATTTTGATATTGTTTATTTTTCTATTTGAGCCATCAAATGTAAACGATCTCGGGAAGAAATTGGTCACCATTATGTACTTCAATATTTCCAATGTTAAAGCCGAGGTATATTCTATTCTGGAGCAGTCTTATCCTTCATTTACGACTGTCAAATATTGGGTAGCAGAGTTTAAACGTGGCCGTACGAGCTGCCAAGGCGAACACCGCAGTGTTCAACAAATTGAGGTATCCACTCCAGACGCGTTTAAGAAAATCCACAAAATGGTACTGAATGCTGCTGGAGCTAACTAGACATTTCAAAGTGCTATAGCTCGTATATTGACTAAAGATTTGAAGATGAGAAAGGAGTGCTCAAGATGGGTGCCGCGTATGCTTTCAATAGAGAAAAAACAGCGTCGTGAAGATGTTTCAGTAGAGTGTTTGGCGATGTTTCACCACAATAAAGTTGAATTTTTGCATCGATTTATAACCATGGATGAGGCATGGGTCTACCACTTCACACGTGGGACAAAGGGACAGTCGCAGCAGTGGACTGGAATAGGAGAATTCTGTCCAAAGAGGGGGTAAAAGGTTCCATCTGCAAGCTAGGTGATGGCGCCTGTTTATTGGGATGCGCAGGGTATGATTTTTATGAATTATCTTCAGAAAGGAAAAACCATCTACGGCGAATATTATGCTGATTTATTGCAGCGTTTAAAATTATGGAAAAAAGGCTGCATTTCACAAAAAAGAAGTTGTTATATTATTAAGACAATGCTCCAATTCACACATCCAATGTTGCGATGTTGCTTTGTACCGTTTACCCCTAAAACGCTAAGCCTCTCTACCCGATCCTGTAAGTTAGCAGGCAAAGGATGATGCTTGCGCACAAAAACAAAGTAGTGTGGCCTTGTGCCAGGCGCCCTAGGAACAGGTGGATTATGTCTTGGGGTCCACCTATAATATGACAACAAACTGACCTTGGAATTCATTTTTCGAAAACCAAGTAAAGGGGAGATGTTATAGTTTAACCAGATAATTTTACACCCTGGCAACAGGAGCGGACATAGAGAAATCATCTAGAGATATCGGAAGATTTATCTTTTCCGTTTTAATAGTCGTACGACCATGGAGTTCCTTCGTGGAGAGATATGGTTAATAGACTATGTAGATGAGTATGGTATTAATTTGCTGTGTTAATATTTCTCCTCGGACATTGAAAATCTATGTTGTAGATAATGGATTACCAGTTCCATGCGAGGCATGATAAAGCAGAACTGGAGTAGCTTGTCTGCGAAACCCAGACCAGAGGGTTATTCTCTTCTGGTAGCACGGGAGGCCAGGGGCCCAAAGAATGTTGTTCTTGCCTGGTCGATGGCGTTGGACCCTTTGTGGGAGCATCGTGCTGGCGGTGGTTGCCCGAACATGTGTTTTCAGTGCTTTTGCGTTGCTTCATGTTGCACTGCTGAAGGAGGGCAGAAGCTTGGAAAACACTGTTCATTGTCTATCGATGCAAGACAATAATTATAGAAGAAAATAATTATAGAAAACAGTCCCATGTGTGATGGCACAGCATTAGTAAGGCCTCACGGCGAGGCTCATGTAAATAAACATAGTTGATTGATTGATCAAGACAACGCTCAAGTTCAAACATCCACTATTGCGATGGCCAAAATGGATGAATTAAAAAAGTTGGAATTGCTTCATCACGCACGTTGTTCGCCAGACTTGGTTCTCTCGGATTATTTTCTATTTCCAAACTTGAAAAAATAGCTCGATGGTAAAAGGTTTGCCAACAATGAAGAGGTGGTGTCTGCGGTTGATGGCTATTTTAAGAAGTTTGACAGTTCTTACTATAAATAGGGTACTGATACTGAATATTGGTAGAAAAAGTACATCGAGCTAAAGGGAGGTTATATTGAAAACGGTAAAGAAAAATTTTCCCAACTTTTTTGTGTCGTTTTTGCTAGGATTGGGTAGTTTTGCGACCGCCCTCGTAGTCAAAGTTTTTTACTTTCATCACATCTCAAAAGAACCAAATAGAATTCTCATTCAGTAGGGCTGCTCGACATACCTTCCTATTTTTGTTGATTGGTACATAACAACAATCTAGCATAGATTTTACAATGCACTGCTTTTTTCTCTTTAAAAGGAGAACTCCATTTTTTGGCAAACAACAACAGAAAATGCCAAATTGCAAAGTTATCTTGATTGGACATTAAACTTTAACACGACAGCAACAACAATAACATAAGATGATTAAAATTTACAATTTTTTTCTATGTTTTTGTTCATTTTACAGTTTTTCCTAAGGTTCTTCGATTGCTCCAACATTTTCCATTAAAATTTCAATCTGTTTGAACGAAATGATAACGTATCAAATGCATTTATTGTCAACAACGAAAAACTAAAGAAGCACAAAATGCAGCGGCAGTACTCGAAGTAGAAGAAGGAAAATAAACTGAAAATGGCAGCAGCAGTAGCAGCAGCAGCATCACCTGAGTGAACATAAACAGAGGTCAAAACATTTATTGCATGTCAAAGAGATACACAGGAGCCACACCATCAACTGCAACAGCTACAGCATCAGAGTCCAAAGACAAAAAGCTCTAAAGGCATGCTGGGAGCAAAAGACAACGACGACGATGACGACGACGGCGAGCAGGCAACAAAATCAAGTTTACCAAAGCAAAACCATTTCACACTCGATAAAATTTTCAATGGCATCTGACATGCACCGGGACGACGGGATACACAATGGGGAAAAAGACGAATAACGACAAAAAGATGACACACTAGTAGCTGGACCTGGAACACTCGACCATCATCAAGAACTGCAATAGCAGCAGTTTTAGCTCTGGCAGGTAAAATGGAACATTTCCAACACGAAATTGCATTAAAACAAGAACAAAAAAGAAGCAACTTGAAATTGCTGCAAACCAAATGCATAATAAATGTTTAGTTTTTCCCTGCTACATTCCACAAAATCTAAGCATATAAATTGTATTTGTTGTAAATAAAGGGTACAGATTAGGGACGTTTTCATTTAGAATATCATGGTACAGTCACATTGCAGTCGAAAGATGTTGTTGTTTCGGGATTTCATTCAACTGAAAATAAATTTGGGTATTCAGGATTTACATTATTATGAGAACAAGGTTTGATAGCTCGATGATAATTTCGCTCCTATATTTGTCGTTTAGATATGTTAACAAAGATTACATAATTTGTAAGATTTGTAAGTAAGAAATAATTTGCAAATTCAAATTGTACTTTTAAATTCACAAATAGCTGAAATTTATTGCTTTTTTGATATAACGTGTACATTGCAAGCTGGGAATGTGTAGAAGACAATATGGTGCGAAGAATAACATTTATGTATATTGAGTTTCCAAGTATAGGGTGATTTTTTGAGATTTAAGTCTTTCAGGTTGGCAGCACTGGTTGGTAATGGCGTCCAAACGTCATCTGTCAAATTGAAAAATGTACAGTATACTCTGCCATTTCATCATGGAAAGACTAACAGACGAGCAATGATTGCAAATTGTTGAAATTTATTATCAAAATTCGTGCTTTGTGACAAATGTGCATCGTTTGATACGACCATTTTATGGTCGTCATAATCGACGACCGTGCTGTTATGAACAATTCGTGCTGTTATCTCCAAATTTACTTTGTTGGACATAAAACCATCCACTCGCATGCGTAGAGTGTATAGCGAAGACAATATGGCCGCCGTAACGACCCGTGTTAATGACGATCGTGAAATGTCAATTCGTCGCCGTTTTCAGCGATTGGGCATGTGTTACTCAACCACAAGGAATTTTTTTTTTTTTTTTTTGCCCCAATTGGCTGGGTTGAACTTGGTTGACATGTGGTTTCATCAAAACGGTGCAACATGCCACACTGCCCGTGAAATAATGGATATGTTGAAGGATGAATTTGGTGAGCAGCTTATCTCTCGATTTGGCCTTGTGAGTTGGACCCCAAGATCTTGCGATTTAACGCCTCTTGATTATTTCTTATGGGGTTATGCCAAGACGATAGTCTATGTGGACAAGCCGAACACTATTGAAGCCTTACAGGATGACATAGCACGCGTTGTTCGTGGTATACAGGCCGAAATGCTCGAAAAAGTGATGAAAAATTGGATCTTCCGAATGGGCATTTTGAGACGGAGCCGCGGACAACGTTTACATGAAATTATCTTTAAAAATTAAATGACGAAAACAAATTTATCGATTCCAATAAAAAATTTTAATATATAATGCAAATTTGAGTGTTTTATTCGATTTTTAATAAAACTATGATTAAAAAATCAACCTATCTTTCTATCTATCTTTCTTTGTTCTGTGCTGAGCCTTTCCATCATAAATTTCCCAACTATTGTTTAGTTAATTCTGTGAAGAGACGAAAAAAGACTTAAACAAATAATGTATTCACTGATCAAACCTAAGCGTTACTTATACGCCACCCTGTTTAGCTGAAGATGTGTTGGTATACTGATTTAGTAACAAAGGGATCTGAAGATGGACTTGTCATGGTGTCCGGAATATGTCATCCAACCAGATGGATCTGTCCAGCCAGGTACTCCAAAATTTTTTTTAAATTGGGAATTTTTTTTTTAAATAGCCCTCTAAAAGTTGAACTTTTTTTGGCCATTATTGTCGAAATTTTCGATATTTTCCACTTGATTCACTTGACAAATTTCTTCATTGGCATCAACCATATTCAAACGTTCACTTCACACTTTCAGCAGATGCAACAAAAACATTGCGATCAAACGATGCTGTACAAACGTCTTCCCCATTCCATGACGATCCTCCGTCATTTTCACTAAAACTATTGAGGGTAATTGTTCATTCTCACAGGGGTAAAGTTAGAATAAGCATTAACATTTTTTTTTTTTTTTTTTTTTGGTTTAAAAAAGGATATATCAATAGATCTCATATTCTCGTAGACTTTGTATCCACTTTCAATTTCGCCACGCGATAGCTACAAAGTGATATAAAACTATGTTGTCTTATATTATTATATATATATTTTTTTCAATTGATTGTCCTTATTAGAAGTCCCTTTAATTGCTCCTGGTTATAACCTAGGAGTATTTATATATACTTGTGTATGTGGTATATCTTAGCTGAAAAGTAGAGCAAGCGCTTGTGCATCTATAGCAATCATTCGTTTATAGTGATAGAACAGAAAAAAAGAACTAATGTCACATTGATAATAATGTTCATGTTGGAAATGTTTTTCGTGATGTGAGTTGCTCCACTTAGGACTTCTTTAAATGCAGGTAACACCTTTAATGGTGTAGTGCTCAATAGAGGGACATAATAAAATCAATAGTCCTTAAGCCTGGCAAGGAACACAATCAACATGCTTCTATTGCTATATATTGTGTTGATGGAGAATTGAAAGGATTATTTCGAATGTAAGGAAATTGATTTTTATTTTCCCTAATATAACAAGCTTCAAGTTTTTTTTTCTCTATAGTATGCTGGATTAGTTGCGTAAAGGATTATACCCGTATCTTTAAAATTTAAAGATTTACCAATTGAATTACTTCAACAAATCTGTTTACATTTATGATGGAACTTCCCGCCTTGTATATGATAAATCTTAATCCATTGCCAAAAATGTTGTTAGACGAGCAAGCTTTACCGATGTTTAGTCTAAAGCTGTCTTTATTTCCTATTTGGTTATAAAAATCTACCAGACCAAAGATCGTATTTTACAGGCACACATGTAACATCTCCTTAGTCTTATAATTTATGAATTCATATTTAACTAGTGGAGATACATCCCATGGCTAATTAACTAAGTTTCATTTGTATTTTCCAAAATTTTGCATTATTTTGGAAACTAGTATGGGAAAAATGAAAAGAAAAGTATGAAGAGTGTACTGTAAAAAGAAAACTTTCCCATCCAAAAATCAAATTTGCCTCAAAATGATTGGAGTTTCATGCATAGTTTTAAATCAGAAAATAGAAGGAAAAAGGGCACAACAGGTCACTTAGAGCCGATTGTACCAGATATCAACCTATATATGGGACCATATAGAAACAACAAATTTCCTTGCATCACATGAATGAGATATGGGAGAGCTTCTCCCATTCAGTGTGATTACACGTATTCTATTTTTAGACTCACTCAACGGGACCTACAGTCCCATTTAAAAGACGATTACTTGACTATTCCTAGTGTTCGCCATACAAATCGATGTGATCGCCGTTCAAATAATGACATAGGTTCGATAATCGATAATGGTTGATAGAGTTAATGAAAACGAAAAGCGTGTCTAGGGTGGCTTAACTCCTTTTGGGACTTCGTTCAACTGTTTATGGCACATATCAATATTTTATTCCATGAAGGTCTTCTGCAACATTTTAAACGTTCACAATAGATATTTTTGATTTCATGAACAAAATTTAAAACAATTTCTTTGCTCAACAAAATCATCACATTGCAAAAATTACCAAATTTAATAAACTACTGAACTCGTACAGAACCAAACTTTAGCACAAACATTAATGATTGTTAGCATGTGAAATTTGGCAGGGCGATCCCGATAAAAACCGATTTAACGTACAGATAGCGACAGTAATTAAAAAAAAAAAAAAATATTTTGGTGAAAAGTAGCAACCTAGTACAAGTTATATTTTAAGTTTCAAGGCGCCACGTTGTTTAGTATTTTTATTTGAGCTATCAAATGCAAACGGTCTCGGTACAATGAATTGGTCACCGTTTTTTAATTGAATATTTCCATTTGAAAGACGTCAGTTCAACCAATATTAAAGTCGATGTAGATTCTACTCTATGGAAGACTGTTCCTTCATTTACGACTGTAAAATATAGGGTAGCAGAGTTTAAACGAGGCCGTACGAGCTGCCAAGGCGAACACCGTAGTGATCGGCCACTTGAAGTATCCACGGTTAAGAAAATACACAAAATGATATTGAATGATCGTCGGCTGAAGATGCGTGAGCTAGCTTTAATGATAGGCATTTCAAAAACTGCTATACATCGTATACTGACGGAAGATTTAAAAATGAGAAAGTTGTGCGCAAGATGGGTGCCGCGCTTGCTTTTAATATCGTCGTCAATATACGTCGATTTATAACCATGGATAAGACATGGGTTTATCACTTCACATCTAAGACAAAAAAAAAAACAGTCAAAGCAGTGGACTGGAATGGGAGAATCGTGTTCAAATAAGGAGAATACGGTTCAATTTGCTGGCAAAGTCAGGGCGTGTGTTTTTTCAGATGCGTATGGGATTATTTTTACCGATTAGCTTCAGGAAGAAAAATATCATAAACTACGCTAATTTATTGTAGCGTTTAGATAATGAAATTGTGGAAAAAATGCAGCATTAGGCGAAAAAGAAAATGTTGTTTCATCAAGACAATGCTCTAGTTCACACATCCACTGTTGCAATGACCAAAATGAATGAATTAAAGTTCGAATTGCTTAATCACACACATTATTCACCAGGTTTAACACCTTCGGACTATTTTCTATTGGTAAACTTGAAAAAATGGCTCGATGGCAAAAGATTTGTTGACAATGTAGAGATGGAGTTTGCCGTTGATGGCTATTTTAAGGATTTTGATAGTTCTTAGTTTCAATAGCGTATAGAAGCTATTGAATATCGCTGTAAAAAGTGTATAGAGCTAAACGAAAATTTTGTTAAAAAATAAAGACAATTTTTCGTGACTTTTTTGTGTCTTCTTTGTTAGGTCAGCTAGTTTTGGCCCTCGTATATCTCTCACTCTGCTCACTGAGATCCGATATACCAGCGTAATATAAATTGCAAAGTGCCCTTATGTTTTAATCACATAACAAAACATTGTTTTGCCTTAATAGGAATTGTAGTGTTAAGTGGTCAGATAACGTGTTTAAATTTCTTGTCAACATCTAATTTCTTGTACACATCCAGTCACACTTTTTCGCAAAGTAAAAGATTTTTCTGTCTACCGCATCTGCTGGGTGGCGGTGATGCTAGCCTTATATTTTTCGAATGTTTTCGCCTCTTTGATAGAGGCGCCTGTTGAGTAAAGGGTCCGAACATTACAAGTGCCATTTTGTTAAGTCGTCAAGAAACAGGTTCTTTTAAACGGGGTCGTTATAGCTTATTCGCAGCACATCGGATTCACTGTGTAAAACGTTTCTTCTTCAAGAATTTTCAACCATTGCAGCAGCATGTCCCAAATAACGAAAATGCTGTATTTACATTCGCTTGATGATGGGGATGTGGTCTAAAATTGTATGTTTCAACCGAAAACTAGTCTTACTTTTTGGACTCGGATGTACATAGCAAAACTATATTTCGCCTTAAAGGGAATTGTAGAGTTAAACCGTCAGGCAACGTGCATAAAAATCATTCTGGATGGTAGCGAAATAGCAAAATACAATAACTTCCCGACCATCCCTTCTCCTTTCACTGTGTAAAGCTTTTTTCATCATGGACTATTTCTAACCATTATAGCCACATGTTCCAGATAAGACAAATCAAATGTGTCAGAATCCTGTATCGGAGATTATCACGCCTTAGATTTATTTCGTTGGCTTCTCACACAATTCAAGGTGCCTGTACATCGTATGGGAAGATAGGCATAATTCTAAGTTTCGTCAAGAAATATGTTACTTGTTGTTTTATGCTAAGAAACAACTGCATAAAAGCGGTATTCTTCTTCAGATTCCAAAAATATATGTACCTCACTTGATTGTTTCTCAGCTTAAGAAACTATCTTTAAATTGATATTTCTTCAGTTCATTGACCTAAGTTAACTTTAGGTATATTATTGTAAAAATCTTAGTAGATATTCCAAAACATACGAGTCCATAAAAAACATTTAATTATTTAACAGTCCAATATCAAGTTGTTACTAATTGATACGTCAATTAGTATTAATATCATATTGAATAAAAAAAATATATAATTTGTGGCAAATAACAATGAAACATCAGCCACATATAATTGAAATATTAATCAATTGATACTTGTCCAGGGCAACCTATAATAATGTTTGGAAATGGAAACTCATTTACCCAATTATTGTTTTGCCATATTTAGATGGTTATGATGGTTTTCATGGAAAACTGTAATTGTGTCTACAAATTCTGACCTTTATTTTGCTAATGAAACCGCGAAAGCGACGAAAGTAAACGTTGTTATAATAAACGTACAGCTAAAACAAATTAATGTTACCTTATGCACGATGTAGCAACATCATGAAGTAAATTTATGCAAGGAACAGGATTAAGGCAACTTTTCTAAAATTAGATTAGATATCAGCAGGATGTAATGCGGGTCTTCAAGAGCAATCCTGTGTGTAGTGATTTATTTCACTACAGCTGATGTAAATGACGAGAAAAAAAAAAAAAAAAAAAAATTACGCCTCCAGACCATAATCAGTTACTTTTCCTGGATTGTGAATTGATGGCAATGGATTGGTTGCAGCAATGCATCCTGTTAAGGTAGTTTTCGACCACTTATTCACACATTTCGGGTGACGTCTCTTGACTAATGTTGGTATTCAAATGCTCCAACCTTTGGGAATTATCCGCGTAAACATGATCTTCGACGTAGCCCCACAAAAAAAAAGTGTTCCGGCATCAAATCCCATGATCTTGGTGACCAATTGACGTCGCTAAAACGTGAAATTACACTTTCTGCCAACTTCTCATGCAATAAAGCCAAAATCGGTCGTGTTGATCCACGTTTAAATCATCACTTGTGTGCAAAGTGTTAGGGTGTAAGATGTTGAACGCGCTTTCTAATAAGACGTTTGAGGTGTTAGCTATCTCGGGCACTTTCAATATTGTATTTTCTACTACGAGAAGTTGGACATTTTTTGGATCATTTTTAGTAAACGTTACCCATTTAGAAGTTTAAAAATCTCCTGTTTGTCAACGCTGTCAGCTGCTAAATATCTGTCATATGACGTGTTATTTATTCAGCATGTATTTAGAAAAAATTAAGCCGTTATTTGAGTACCTCTGCCAATTATTCGGCACTGCTGGGGGGAATCTTCTTGCCAATTTTCATGCCTCTGTCGTTAAAATTTTGATTAGGGCAATGCTACTTTTCTACCTCACTCCCGGTTAACACCCACAAGCTGCTGGAGAGCTATCTCAAGGATCGATCTTTTGTAGCAAAATTTAATTTCCAACTCAAAGAAATATTTCGGTTATCGTTTCTTTACTAAAATAAACGAAACTGAATACCCGGTGCAAAATTTCAGTCAAATGAACAGATTTACGAATGCTTTCGCCAAGCTGGTGCGTTATCATGGTGCAAAATCCATGATTGGTTTTTCCACAATTCTGTGCGTTTCTGACGAATTACTTCGCGCAAACGGCGAATAACTTCAAGGTAGTATTCCTTATTGACCGTACGACCTTGTGGCAAGAATTCATAATGCATGACGCCATTGTAATCGAAGAAAACAGTGAGCAAACACTTCACATTTGACCAAACTTGACGTGCTTTTTTCAGTCTTAGCTCTTCTGGACGCTTCCATTGGGATGATTGGGCTTTGGTTCCAATGTCAGAGCCATACACCCATGATTCGTCACCAGTTATTACCTTTTTTGAGGAATTCTGGATTGTCGTTGACGACGTTCAACAGCTCTTGAGCGATGTCCATGCGACGTTGGTTTTGCTCAAAATGTAGCAGTTTTGAAACAATCTTCGCTGCCGCACGTTTCATGCCTAAAATATCCGTAAAAATTGCTTGGCCAACATCATCAGCAACCTCTCTAATAGTGATTCGACGATTATCCAAAATCATTTTCTTCACTGCTTCAATGTTTTCATCGGTTGTTGACGTGCTCGGTCGACCAGGACGAGCATCGACATTGACATCTTCTCGGCGTTCCCTAAACCGGTTATATCGTATATCAAAGTTGGCCTTCCATTCAAATCTACACGCTTAAAACCTTCAACATTTTCCCTGTCATATCCGGCTAAGAAGAAAGGACACGCTGGACTTGGTCCGGTGATAGAAAATTTGGCTCACCAAAAATAAGATCCGGCAATGGCAGGATACTTTACTTTAAGATAGGATTAAGATTTGAATACTTATTGTGAATTTCAAAAGGAAGAGTCAATAAAGAAAAATGAATAGAAAGAAAAACCCCCCGTTAAACTGCTAGTCGAAGTCAAATAGAGATTTGGCGCCCGCATCGTAATAGTAGTGCCCACATTATTTTTGGTGATTCCACTTGATAAGTGAATTTACACTGCCAGTTCCATCATTTACCTATTTGTTCTTGGCTATGGTACCAAATTTGTCCCCTTTCTTTCTTTTTCTATCCCCTAAAAGTGCGAATGTTAAAAATGCCTGTTTAGGTGCAACTGAACTATAAAAGTAGATAACTTTTGCTTCAATAGTCTACATTAGGTGATGCAATTTTTCTTCCATTTCTGTCAGTTTCTGTTAGTATGCGCATCTATGTGGCAAAAGAAATGGCCCTCCCAATTAGGGGCCTGTAGTTTTGACCGTTTGTACTAAACAATGGTAACATTTCCGAATAATCTCCCTTTTATTTCACCTCCAGAAAGTTAAATTGTCACAAAATTCCATTCTTACTTCGCCCCGAATCTTTAAGTTCAGATCAAATTTCACTATCCTAAATGTGACTGTTTATTCTAGCCAGTGGTACCATTTTATACCCCTCTTACCGTTCTATTTTACATTTTTTTAGGGCATCAATTTTCCTGATTTGCACTGAACTTGAATCTTTTTTTTTTTTTTTTTAATGTTTGGCCTTCTTTTTTATTTTTATTTTTTACGTGATAACATGGTAATGAGAATTTATCAGTAGATATTACAGCAAATATAATTTGTATTCATAGATTTAAGAGCTTTGTTACAATATTAAGTTTATTAAAGGAAAAATAGGTAAAACCTTTATATGAAAAGAAAAGGGTTCAAATATTAGTGGAAAATATATATGCCTATGATAGAATTATAAGGATACAATAGTGTCAAAAGAAAAAATCTTTTTATCGTGATTCTGCTTCTAAAATCACGAATTTTGAAAAATCCCTATTGCAAGCAATGCTTGCCTACTCAGGAAGAGTAATATGGTTCCAACTTTAGTCACTTAATCCGACAGCACTGAATTTTTCCCTTTTTTCCCTTTTTACCCTGTTTTTACCCCTAAAGACACGAATTTGGAGAACATTTCTGCTTGTCGAGCACCTAATTCAGAGGAGGAATAGGATAAACAATCTTCTTTATTCAAATGTTAGCCACTTGATCCGGATGTTGACATCGGGTGTGTCCTCTTTTATTTTGTTTTTACCCCTAAAAGTAAGAATTCCTAGGATTGCCTTCTTGTTGCAAACATGGCCTAGATTGGGCATGTGGACACCAATTTCTGTTATTATAGCTATAGTCGTTCGAGCTGGTCGTTAGTACCAGATTTATGTTTTTACCCTTTTTTTTGTCCCTAAAATTTAAAAAATTAGAAAATTTTCGCGCTTACTCTACAGGAGCTATGTATTCCCAAATTTTCGTGATTCTAACTATAGTGGTTTATTGTGAGCGACTGACTGATAATAAGTCAGTCAGTCGGTCCATGAATACCGCAACAATTTTATGTACATATATATATAAAGGATTCTATTAAAGTAATGGAAAAATTACCATTTTACGCTTTGCGCTAACACAGGAATTAAAGCGCAACTACCATAATTTTTTAGTGAAATTGTGACGGTGAAGGAGGAATGTCTGTTCACTTGATCTGCCATTTCGTATTGGTTTTGAAACGTATTTAGTTTGAAATGTACGACATTTCATACAGCAGCACATCCTTTAATAGTGGGCTCATGCTATCTCACCTTAGGTACCGCCACTTGGGCGTGTTGTGGTCTATAAACTTTGAAATATAATTGCTTCAAGTGATTATTACTATTTTAGTATCAATTGTAGCCAAACGTTTATAGCAGTCATAAAAGCGTAGTCATTGTACGAGTCCACACACAATTGCGTGCACTTAATTGTCTCACGTGAGACTGGGGGATGTTGGGGTCATTTGAGGAATCCAGGTGCTAAATTTGCCACATTCGTAACTATTTATTAACTTATAAACCAAGCGGCGAACGGACAAAGTCCCCACCCCGCCCTAGTCTTGGTGAAAGGGAAAGAGCTGTTGCTGATTTTCAAAATTATTAGTAACTACCACTTTTGAGCGACCAAAGTAAAAGTTATTGCCGTTGCTGTAATTGCATAAATTGCCACTACAAGCTTATTGTTATTTTCACATACAATTTTGCAGTTCAACGCATTTGAGACCAACCCAATTGCAGTGACACTCTCTTTGGCCGCCAAAGGCGAATGGGTGGTAAGGACACCTACGCAGGTGTCAAATTCACCCTGAAATATTTAAAACATTTTTCGAAACCGGTTAATTGTAGGTGTAAAAGGTCATTTATAATGGCCATAACTGGACTTGGCCGGACGGCTTGCCGGTGTTTATATCTTCATGCAAGAGTGTAAATGAATCGCTACCAAAAAGGGGGTAATTTTACCTGTGTACCGTCATTGTTTTATTATTATGAACATTTACCTCGAATGGGGTGCGAACAATACCAAAGGTATTGAGTACAAAACTCCCCTTTTTCTGTACACCAGTCAGTAATTTGTTGTGCATTCTGACGTTAAAGTGTTATAAGTATGTAAAAGTGCTACAGGGTAATCAGTGATATCCATTTGTATTCAAAACATGACTTTATTTATTGTACAGGGAGACGCACCAATTGTGTTACAATAAAAAATTGAAATGACTTTTTTTTAATCAATAATAATTTTTAACAATAATAATTTTATTTATATATTTTTATTTATAATTTTTTATTTATTATTTATTTTTATTTTTTATTGATTTTTTTTTTTTTGTATAGAAAATTCAAATGAATTTTATATAAATAAGAAGTCGGGATCGCTTAAATTATTATTTTAATAGACTGCTTCAATGCAGTCAAATTCTTTGGTTTCGTTTTGCATTAACTGCGCAACAAAGATCCCCCTGTTTGCAAATAGATGGCGCTAGTTGTAAGTGCTAGTCAATTCTGCCATAACCTAAACGTCATAAGCCCAGCTTAGGCATATGGTGAACATACCGCCTAATGATTTTCTTTTGACGTCACATCCTTTTGGTTGTGTGAATATATATGATTTTGTGCCAAATAATCGTCATATGCGAGAAGTATTGATTTTCTTCTTTCAATCGAAAAAAACGGCGGTTGAAGCTCACCGAGAGCTTCAAAACGTTTACGGAGATGCTACTTTAAGTGAAACAATCGTGTCGAGATTAGTTTCGCCACTTTAAAGACGATACTCTCGATGTTGACGACAGTTCACGTGAAGGAAGACGAAAAACCTTCGAAGACACTGAATTGCCGACATTGCTTGATGGGGATCCATGTCAAAGACAGATAAAGTTTGCTTTAGTATTACGGGTTACCCGCCAAGCCATTTCCAAACGATTGCATGCATTGAGACTGAGTTGAAGCCAAGGGACGTTGGGCGTCGTTTTTTCGCCTGTGACCAACTGCTTCAGCGACAAAAAAACGGAACAACAACGGGTGATGAAAAATGGGTTCATTATAGCAATTCAAAGAAAAGAAAGTCATGGAGGCCGCGCGGTCATACTTCTACGTCGTCGCTTCGGCCGAATATTCACGCTGTAAAGGTTATGCTTTGTATTTGGTGGGACCAGGTCGGTGTTATTTATTACGAGCTGTTGAAACCAAGCGAAACGATCACTGGGGATCAGTACCATCTTCAACTAATATGATTGAGCCGAGATCTGTGCGAGAAACGCCCACAATACACGGAGAGGTACGAAAAAGTGGTTCATCAGCACTACCCCGTTAAAATCTACACGGACACGCTGAAATGGGAAGTCTTACTCCATCCCCCATATTCTCCAGATATTGCGCCGTCCGATTACTATTCGATGGCACACGGTCTGGCTGACCAGCAGTTCCACTTATATGACGACATCAAGGAATGGCTAGATTCTTGAATAGCCTCAACAGATAAACAGTTTTACCGTGACGGAACTCGAGCTTTGCCAGAAAGATGGGAAAAAATAGTAGCTAGCGATGGGCAATACTTTCAATGAATCACTTGTAAATATGTTTTCATAATAAAGTTGAATTTTTATAAAAACAAAAAAGGAGAGAACTACATTTCTGGCTCGACGTAATCCGTTAAAAAAATCTGGTGCAGTCTGGTCAGGTGACCTTGGGGACCAGCGAAAGGTGAAGTTTCGGGATATGTATTTGTTTGGGAATTTCGATTAGAGCTCCGTCATAACCGGTCTGGTTAAATATGCAGTTGATCCATCTTGCTGGAACCATCTTGCTGATGAAACAAATACGTTTTTGGTCTTTGGTAAAAAAAACTCCTTCAACATCTTTAAACAACGGTTGCCATTGGTCCCCGTCTTGTGTTTGTAGCACGATTCGTGCGCCACCCTGTACTATCAAGGTGCGTGTCAAGTATTAAGTTTCAACGTCCTTCATACGAGTATTTATAAATGATTATGTGTGCGGACAAAAGGTCAACATTTAGTTTAATTGAAATGCATTTATGCTAATTCGCCGCATAACATAAATAGAAAATTATAGATTATTTTGGACTTTGGACGGGGTCAAGATTATTATTCATATGGTTTGAGTTGTGGTGGATAAAATTAATTTCATTACTGTGAAACATTGTTTTAGTCAATGAGGTTTAGTAGCAACGTATCAGTGTGTATTTAATAACAGTTCATGCATTGGAACAAATGGTAATTGATTGATGGTAATTGACGTTATTATGTTTTTTATGTTATAGATATGTTGGATAATTTAGTTATATGGAAATGAAAGTGTTAATAATACAATAATAGTTGTGCCATAAGTCGCCTTTATTAGACAATATAAATTATCTTTCTATGATTGCACTATAGCCCAAGTGCATCTGCTGCGTTCCTTATATAATTTCGATTGCACACACGATATTGGCATTAGGATAACTTTTTATTAAACTTTCTCACCGTGAATAATAGAAGCTTATAATTTTATAGAACAGCAAAATTTTACTTTCACCCGAGGGAATAAGGGCGTTTACCCTTCAATACAGCAAGCAGTATTGAAATTTCATTCCGATAGCCTGACTTACATAAACTTTCAATCGACCTCATATTGCGTTAGTGCAAAAGTGTGATGAGTGCCAGAATGTAACTAATCAGTCCCCAGATCCTTTAAACAATACTCCTGGATTTTCATTAGCAGATTTATGTTTGCTAAAAGCCTGATGCTCCTAAATGTAACAAATTTAGAGTAATTGAATACAAGATATGGATTTAGGAATATCATTAGGTGCGCAACTAAGTTTTCGCTGTTTTTTTTTTTACTAAAATGCAACTTTATTATGAAGACATTTATGATTATGATTATGATTTACAACTGATTCATGGAAAGCATTGCCCATCGATACTACTATTGCTACTATTTTTTCCACATCTTTCAGGCAAAGCTCGAATTCCGTCATAAAAAAACTGCTCATCTTTTGAGGCTGTCCACGAATCTTATCATTCTTTGATGTCGTCATATGAGTGAATCTGCTGGTCAGCCAGACCGTGTGTCCTTGAACGGAACAAGTGATAATCGGGCAGCGTAATATCTGAGGAATATGGCAGATGGGTAAGACTTCCCATTTCAGCGTTTCCAGTTAGGTTTTAAATGGCTTGGCCACGTGAGGCCGAGCGTTGTCATGCTGAAGAACCTCTCCGCGTATTGTGGGCGTTTCTCGCCCAGACCTCGGCTCAATCGCACTAATTGAAGTCGATACCGATTCCCAGAAGACGACAAGAAGAAATGGCTTATGGCTTATGGCTTCAAATCATAAGGAACCCAAGTTCCTTGCTTTTGAACCATTCCCAACATATGCAATTGCTTGGAAATGGCTTGGCGGGTAACTCTTAATATTGAAGTAAATTTTACCTGCATTTGACACGGATCACAATTAAGCAATGCCGTCAATTCAGTGTCTTAGAAGGTTTCTTTTTTGTCTTCCTTCACGCAAACCGTCGCCAACATCAAAATTACTATATTTAAAGCAACGGAACCAATCTCGTCATATTGTTTTACTAAAAACAGCATCTCCGCAAACGTTTTCAAGCTCTCGACGAGCTTCGGCCACCGTTTTCTTCGATTAAAAAAAGTAAATCAAAACTTCTTCCATATGACGACTATTTGGCACAAAATCTACGACAGTATTGTGTCGAGGCGGTATGTTTATCATACGCCAAAGTTTGGCTCATGGCGTTTGGGCTATGGCAGAATCGACTAGCACTTATAGCTGGCGCCATCTATTGGCAAACAGCGGGAACTTAGTTGAGCACCTAATAATAATTGCCGAAACTTTTAATAACTGCAGTCTACGAATTAAAGATTACAGGGGAAAAAAAATAAAATTTCGAAAATTTGTAAGGGAGGCATCAGAAGTGAGCGCGTGGTACGAATAATGCGCTCCGTTTTCATTACCAAAACTTACCTCACCAAATGCATAACGTGTGGCAAATTTGACTGCATTCAGTACAACTACCAGAGAGATATGAAGTTAAAAATATATGAGTTAAATCGATAATCGGTCAATTTGTCTGATTACATACAAAGAATTATAAGCTAATATATTGAGAGAGATCATAGGCTACTGCAGTGTATAGATTTGAAATTGTAGAATAACGATTTATTTTCATGAAAGCGCTCAATTTATATGGGAGATATCAGAAGGAGCGGTTGGGAAATAGGAGAAGGAGGAAATATACTTGGTCAATATTTCTGATTGCTCTCAAAGAATTATAAGTTAATACATGGAACGACAGCCTGGATTACTGTAGTGTATGGATTTGAAATTTCAAACGATAATTTTAACTCAAGCAAATTAAACGAATTGTATGGGAGGCATCAAAATGGATGTGGCAATGCTATTCGTTTATATTGTGAGACTTTAGTTTGGCAAACGCTTTGGCACATATGACTAAATCTAGTGCAACCATGTATGAGATATGATACGAATCTAAGAACGTACATGCTAAATGGATCACTTGATTCTTACTTTCAGAACCTGATATATAAATCAAAAATATGTAAAGATTTTATTCCGACTGCCGATTTCAAATAATATTGAATCTTTTTTTTTTTTTTGTTTCAAAGACCCAAAACGAAATTACAAACAATTTTGATTTTGATTCCTACACTCAGTATCTGATATATAAATCAAAAATATATAAAGATTTTATTCCGATTCCGGTTGTCCAAATTATATTGAATTCTGCTTACGTTTCAAAGACCCAAAACGAAATTACACTCAGTATCTGATATATAAATCAAAAATATATAAATAAATAGTATTGAATTTTGTTTCCGTTCCGTAGACTCAAACCGAAATTACAAATAAATTTTATTTAGATTCTTACACTCAGTATCTCATATATAAATCAAAAATATACAAAGATTTTATTTCGACTTCAGAATTCTGTTTACGTTTCGTAGACTAAAAACGATATTACAACAAAATTTTATTTAGATTCTTACACTCAGTAACTGACATATAAATAAAAAACATACAAAGATTGTATTTCGATTCCGGTGGTCCAAGTTGTATTGAATTACAAACATTTTTGATTTTAATTCTTACACTCGAAATAAAATTACAAACAGTCTTAGTTGTGTTTCAGTTTCTGAATCCTACTGTTTGTAATTGATGTCCCAACAAGAACGCAAGATTTTAATGACTGATGCAGCAATTGAATTGTCTCTCTGGCTGTATGACATGTGGCACCGTCTTGTTGAAACCACATGCCCTCCACATTCATTGCATCAATTCTAGGCACGAAAAAACTGGTTATCATTTCCCAATACCGAACACCATTGACTGTTTGCGCTTGACATGCCTTATTTTCATAAAAAAAAGGTCGATTGATTCCTCCAGCCCAAAATCCACACCATACAGTGACACGTTGAGGATGCATTTGCTCCTCGTGAATCACTAGAGAATTTTCTTCACCCCAAATGCGACAATTCGGCCTATTGACAAAGCCATCAAGATGGAAATGGGCCTCGTCACTGAAGATGATTTTATCGGCAAAATCAGTATTTTCATGTTGTCTCTCCAATACCCAATTAACGAACTCCCTTCGCTGTCCCTGGTCAGCTGGTTTCAGTTCCTGAGTCAGTTGAACTTTGTATGCATGAAGATGCAAATCTTTGGCCAAAATTCGCTGCATAGTGGATTTGTAGACACCAATTTGCTAAGCTCGGTGTCGAATTGAGGTGGATGGAGTTTGAGCGACATCATCACGTACAGCTGCAACATTTTCGGTTGATCGACCTGGTTGAAGGCGCGTTGTTGTCTTTACATCACTAACAGACCCAGTTTTGACAAATTTATCCATTAATCTCTTTACAGTTGACTCTTTCGGAGCATTATTGTGACCCTAAATTGATCGCAATTTGCGAACTGTAGCCGCAAAACTTCCACCATTTTGGTAAAACAATTTCACAATGAGAATGCGTTGTTCATTCGTGTAGCGCTTCATTTTTACTAACCTCGTACCTTCTACTAGCAAACAATAACAATTGTTCAATTGTCAAACAGTGATACTTTGAATGGCGCCAAATTTAAATCTCGCATTCTTGTTGGTACACCATTTATTTCATTTGAAATTTTCAAAATTCGTAAAACAGAGAACAGTAACTGTAAACATTTATGAGAGCCTGGCAATATAAATTCGTAAAAGGAAAATAAATTATTTGAAGCATTGTTACCTATAGCGGGTTGACTCCATGCTTTTTTTTCTCCGCCAGTAAAGGAAACTACATTTGGTTTCGGGTTCTAATTTCAATCTGAGAAATGAAACTACATAAAACTATATTTTCGTTTCAGGTTTACGAATCAAAATATCTAAATTGTTATGTTTCCATAAAGAGACAGAATCAATAAAGGTTCATCATTTCATTTCACATAAGAAAAGATCAACAATATACGAAGTGAATATGAATTTACAATATTAAAACCGAAACGTACTCTCGTATAGGTGTCTAACATAAACGCCATGCTAGACTTGTTATAAGTTAATATCCATATATTACTTAAATTCTCGACTCAGGTTTTAATCAAAATTTCCGATTCCGCCACATTGACAACCGCAAAATGTTGTAATATCTTCTACACCCACCCCACCATACAATAAAACAATTTGCGTTATTGTCTTCCTACCTGCTGGGCACGAAATGACTTGGAAACTGTATTAATGCATACATAAAACCAAATTCAATTCGAATGCAAGTGTCAGAAGCAAACAAATCTTTAAGAACAAGTTAAATAAACATTTCAAGTGAAAGCAAGACAATCACACAATCATTGTGTTGTACAAGTTTGTATTTACACACAGAAGTAGTATTTTTTTCTTTTTGGAAAATTTGACATATTGTCTTAGCTGTCAATGACATGACATATCGGTACACACGCACACACATGCATACATATGTATATACGGTATATACTCGTAAAATGGTTTAGTAGCAAAGGTAGTGGAGGCCTTGTCGACAGGAACTTTTACTGCAACTTTATTCACACGGAAAGGCGGTATCAGTTGTGTAGCAATTTTCAAATCATATTAAATAGTCGGCTTTGGTTTTCTTTATGAAAAATTTATTGTTCTCTTTAGAGTCATAAAATATGCAGTCGATTTGATTGTAAGAAGTAACACAAGTGTTGCGCTCGTTTTCTTTTTCTTTACTGCTTTAATCCATATAAACATCTAACAATACTAACGAGTGTAATCAAGGATATCACAAGTACTTATAAACATTCGAATATGCATAAGAAACAGGAATACAATAAGTAGTAGTTACAGGTGGTTCCACCAATTTTTGTCGTCAAATCATATTAATCTAATATAATATAATAATATAATATGCAGCCACCACATGCAGATATAATATCAGAATTATTTGTGTGCAAATTAATCAGCATTAAAGTCATTTTCCTTTATGGAATTGACATTCCGTATACAAATAAAAGTTCACGGGCAAGTACATGGTTAACCAGATTTCGGTCACCCGATACTTATGTATCCTTCACCATGGAATATCATGAGCGACTCTGATATATACTATATCGAGCATATTAAAATATTCTCAAACAGCCACGCCTATAATTACAGTACAATAAAGTACAGATAAGTGGGCGTATAAAAGTATACCGTTTTCAAAAGACCCTCCCAACGAAGGACCAGGTCTCGTTGTCAATGTTTGAGAAGACTACAGTAACATCACTCAGTTTTCTGCTCTCCCAACGGAGGGCCTATTCACTCTCTATTGGAGAATTTTAGTCCATCCTTCCAACATGTTTCAGCCAATGCAATCACTTTATTTTGAAGCGTTTAAGTCTGTCCATGTTGGTATGCAGCACATATAGCTAAGGGTTCATATGCTGCCGATACCCTACGTTAACGTTGATTTGTTTACTGCTAAGGTCATTTTTACTGTCTCCCTCTCAATGAATGACAAGCGATACCCTATGTTAACGATGTTTTCTTTTCTACTGCCAACACCGCTTTTGCTGTCTCGCTCTCAATGATCGAGAAGACTACAGTAACATCACGCAGTTTTCTGCCCTCCCAACGGAGGACTAGGTCACTCTCTATTGAAGCATTTTAGTCCGCCCTCCCAATATGTTTGAGCCAATGCAGTTACTGAATTTTGAAGCACTTAAATAGCTAAGGGTTCATATGCCGCCGATATCCTTCGTTAACAATGATTTTTTTACTGCCTATTCCGCTCTTGCTGTCTCGCTCTCGATGATTGAGAAGACTACAGTAACATTACTTTGTTTTCTGCCAATGATATCTGTATCATCGGTATATACCTTATGGCGTTTGTTGGGCTTAAATGTAGTCTTCATCATAATCCATATAATAAAAAAATCCATATAATAACAAATATATTGGATATAAA
The DNA here is from genome assembly GCA_019455685.1 of Philornis downsi. Lineage (NCBI taxonomy): Eukaryota > Metazoa > Arthropoda > Insecta > Diptera > Muscidae > Philornis > Philornis downsi. The sequence continues at coordinate 589,985 of JAHXMU010000084.1, forward strand.
AGCACGGTGAAGTGCTTGAACGATTGACTGTCAACCTGTCTAAATGGTCGTTTAGCGTCGTTTTTCTTGGGGTTTCTCCAGGATTTGCGGCACAGTAACTATCTGGTCAGTTTATCATGCTCAAACCCGCCATGATAAGATCCAATTAGGTTAGTTAGAATAAGCTTTAGTCTTTCACATATCACAGTTGGCAGAACCTTATAAACGATGAATAATGGACTGGTACACAATAGGTGTTAAACACACTTGGTACGCCATTTTGAATATAGGACGAACTAACAAATTTCCAACCATCATCAATGCATTCACTGAGAGTAGTCATCTTTGGGGACTGATGGCAGCACCTTGACTATAAGCTCATCGCCACCATTCTTCAACAACTTTGCCGACAGGCCATCTGCAGTTTTGTTGCTTTTTAAACATGATACCGCTATTCTGATCTCGTTTTAGCTGGAAAATGGGTAATCGGCGATGTCGACAGCATCATGAATATGCTGTCCATAATTACAGAATAGATTTCTATTGCATGAGGGGAGTCCTGTTTCATTTTATTATAACTCCATAACTTCGCAACTTTTCTATTACGAGATAATAATTCTGGTCATCTTACCAAAAAATTTCTACGTTTATTAATGACATTATGAAGTTAGGATTCAAAAGAAAGTCTGGAGGCATGCGGATGTTTATATGTAGGCAGTGAAGTTTTGTGATACCAGGTTTTGGAACTAAACTAATCGATCTCTTGAACGTATATGTTACGTAGGAAGTATGATTTGCTTGGAAATTTTTTGTCAGTTAGTAAGCTCTGGAGTCTGTCTTCCTGAACTCAACATCAACCCTAAAATGCCCCAGAGGCCTTAACGAGATGGCTCAACATTGCAGCATTCACCTTATGTCGGTGCCGGACCACAGGCACATACCAGAGAACAGCAGAGCAGACGAGCTGCAAAACTAGGGGCAACCTTACAAACTCCAGCTGAGTTGGAGTCCCGTAGGCATGCCTTTAGACACTTGCAAGCTCCTACTGCGAGATAGAGCATATTTAGCAACGAATGGTAGGTGGGCGTCTGTCTGAGGCTGTAATCAATCCAGACAGATGTGGCCTAGCCTAGATCTGAAGCGTTCACAAACACTCCTGTCGCTATCAAGACCCCACGTCTCATTGCTTGTATCAGTCATGACGGGACACTGTCTGATTGGAAGACATTCCATGAGACTAGTGATTTCTGCAGAAGCTGTAGGGATGAAGTGGAGGAGGAGTCCATAGAACACCTTCTCTGCAATTGCCCCGCCCAGGCGAACAGGCAGGGATTATCACTGGGCTCTTAGTTCTTTAGGGACCTAGGAGATCTGGACGATATAGATATTGCCCGACTTAAGAGTTTCTTGGGGCACTCAGGATGGTTCAACGGGGAAAACTAGGGACATCCATATCCCTAGTTCCGTGGTATCACAATGCATCATACAGTCTGAGTCTCTATATTCAGACTGCCGCACTGACCTAACCTAACGTAGTAAACTAAATTTCGACAACAAATAAAACCAAATTTCAGCAGAATCACGATACGTTTTCATCCCCATTTCACAGTAAGATGTAAAATAAAAGAAAGTTGGATTTTCATTGGAAAATTCGGAGGCTCATAAACGATTTTGTGGGCAAGAAATAATGTCCATAATTCATTGTCAACTTGGTAAGCTTGACAAACACTAATAAAGAATTCTAGAGTAATAAAGGCATGTTTGTGATTACCAAATATATATCTGTGCTTACGAGGAAAAATGACTTAACTACCAATTTCTTGTTATGCAATTTTAAGTGGTGTTCAAAAAATTGCTATTATGAAAATTTCTCTTAACACTCGAAATGTACAGAATTTTTGAAATCAGCCTGAGAGGACAACGTGTACTTTAAGGACATTAACAATAACAGCAAAAAGCGTATTCTTGCTTATTATCAAAGTTTAGAGGTACTACGTAATTTTGGAAAACCCTTTTTTTGAAAAATTCGCATAACTAGTGATATAACTTGTGAATTTGAACTGGAGATTGAATGCGAATACGTATCTGAATAAAGACAACAATAATAAGAAATAAACTCAATTTTGTCCTAACTCCACTGAAGTCGTTTTTCCTTACAAACACAGATGTTAATGAATAAGCAGAGTAGATACCTACCTTATAAATTTGAAGGTGTATAAATCCATATGGTTCGATGTGAATCTGTAAATAAATGATAGAAAACACATTAAAAAATAAATATAAAAATATTCAATAAGCAGTTAATGGCAACACTTGAATTACAACATTCATAGAAACACCCATATGATCATGTTTTGCATTTAAATGTTAATGTATGCTTTTGACAATACCATAAACATAGATGTAACTATCACATAAGTACACCATCACTGTACACTCACACACAGGCATACCAATGCGGATATGGAAATTCGGAGGACTTCTTCCATCGCCTGTTCGATGACTCCGTAGAGGTTTATGCTCATGTCTTTAACATGTTTATACATGCAACCCCATACAGTGTAACAAACAGCAGGGCGATCCTTCGACAAAAAATATCTTTGAAATGTTGCCTTCATCAAAATGTTGGCGACATCATTGCATACATTCAATATTTCATTTATTTGCCACATGCCACAAGAACAACGAACATAGAGAGTGAACTATGCATTGCACTCTGCTGAAAATGAAATGACGCCGAGTCCCCAGAAGCAGCAGCTGTCGTAGGGACAATGGCAGCAACAGCTCAACAGGACTGTAGTGCAAAGATGTCACCGAAAACGAAGTACATTTCTATGCATTGCATATGCATATGGTTGTTGTTTAAATTTATTATGTCGCGATATTGCTGTAGTATTGTAAAGCGCCAAGAGTCGCAGCAATTGTAGCTAGATGAGACAAAATAAAAATTGCTGAAGAACACTTTGCTTTTGGCGTCCAATAACAACCATTCGCTTGGCGAAATTCACAATAAATGCAATGCATTTCTTTGCATTGGAAATCCACAATTTACAGATATGAGTACAAGTTTATTTTGTTCAACGCAACGGAATTATTTCCATTAACGAAAAAAAAACCCGCGTGCTGGAATTGGAATGTCCCAGTCGTAGTTTATCTCTATCACCAGCCACATTACTTATCATCAAATTATCAAATTTTGCGGAAATTCGTCTCTGGTTAAGGACCAAAAATTTGTAAAACATTATACAAAATATTTTTCAAGTAAAGTTCAATAAAACACACAAAAACTATGATTTCGATAAAACTTATATTTCATTACAGTCATTTAAATGACTGCCTCTGGATCGGTTGCAGCAGTGAATGCTTTTGGGGTAGTTCTTCTAAAAAAAAATGAGGCCCGACGATATATCGTGACCAAAACGTGCACCAAGCTCATCACTCTTTCCGGATGCGATGGCTTTTCCGCAATCACTTCTGGGTTCTTCGAGCCCTATATGTGACAATTGTGCTTATTGACGTAACTACCGATTAAGAAGTAAGCTTCATCGCTGAACAAATTTTATTCGATTGAAAACCCACATTTGAATCTCCACTATTGCGGTAAGTTTTAACTATCTTTAGCTGTTCTTCGGATGTTAAACGCTCCACATTCGTGAATGGCAAACATTTCACTAAATAAATAACACTTTAGATGACAGATATTTAACAGCTGACAGCCATACCAGAGCAGCGGTTTTGAAACCACCAAGTGGACAAACCCATATATTTGCTGTAATGCCACCCTTTAAATGGGATAGAAACAAGTTTTGTAATCGTACAATATTTCACTCCCTACCTAAAATGGAAATTGGATAGAATTGTCAATAATACAAGTATTTGCTCAATCTTTTCCGAGTGGAACGTAGTTCAGTCGATAATTTAGCGTTATATTAAAATGTTATAAATTTCGTTCCAAAGTTTCATCTCATGGCCCATTTTTTCTAAGTATTATTTGCTAATTGTATACGAATCGAATAGAATATAATTATCTGTAGAAGTTTATCAGATATAGTCGTCTAAATCTGTACGGGTATGTAATATGGACGGAATTACTCTCTCTTTTCTAATCATAACCTAACACAGGATATAAGAATTTCGTGATTGAGACGAGAATTGAGAATTTTTATGACGATCGATTAGTACCGCCCACGGTCCACTTTTTGCTTTCTGTAGCATACGTATCAATTATCGTATCCACACTTCTAATAGTTCATGAGATGTGACCAATTAAATCGTAAAGTTATGTGGACGATGCCCGTTTCTAATCTTAACTTAGCAAAACTTATATTAAAGGGTGATTTTTTGATCGTAGTTTTTTTTTTAAATCGAATAAAACACTCAAATTTGCATCATATATTTAAACTTTTTATTGGAATCTAGAAATTGGTCTTTGCCATTTAATTTTTAGAGATAATTTCATGTAAATGTTGTCCGTGGCTCCGTCTCAAAATATCCATTCGGATGGTCCAATTTTTCATAACTTTTTCGAGAATTTCGACCTGTATTCCACGAATTACGCGTGTTATGTTATCCTGTAGGATTTCTATAGTGTTCGGCTTACCCACAGAAACTAACGACTTGACATAACCCCACAAGAAATAATCAAGAGGCGTTAAATCGCAAAATATTGGGAGCCAACTCACAGGGCCAAATCGAGAGATAAGCTGCTCACCAAGTTCATCCTTCTACATATCCAATGTTTCACGAGCAGTGTGGCATGTTGCACCGTCCTGATGAAACCACATGTCAACCAATTTCAACTCAGCCAATTGGGGCAAAAAAAATCGCGCACCATGGTTGACGGTAACGTTTCTTCCACTGTCGTCTTTGAAAAAAAATGGACCGTTGATGCCACCAGCCCATAAACCACACCAGACTGTCATTTTTTCGGGATGTATCCGAATTTTTGATTCAGCAGGTCGATGTTGAGGCAGATTTTTTACCCGGAACTGCGCCGAAGACTTATCCGTTTCAACAGTATTTGATTCCAGCAAGATGGAACAACGCTAGTTGCTATATTTAACAAACTTTCTGGCATATGAGTGGAATTTCTGGTCAGCCTGACCGTGTGACATCGAACGAAACAAGTGATAATTGGACGGCGCAATATCTGGAGAATATGGCGGATGGGCTAAGACTTCCCTTTTCAGCATTTTCAGGGGCTTGGACAAGAGAGGTCAAGCGTTGTCATGCTGAAGAATCACTTTTTCGTGTATTGAGGGAGTCTCTTGCGCAGAGCTCGACTCAATCGCATTAATTGAAGTCGATACCGATCCCCAGTGATGATTTCGCTTGGTTTCAAAATCTCGTAACTAATGCAGAGCATATGGAGCTGCATGGTTTGGCGGCTCCCATGACTTTCCTTCCTATTGATTGCTGTGATGAATTCATTTTTCAACACCCGTTAGAGTATGATGAAGAAACACCTCTCTTTTTCGTCGCTGAAGCAGTTGTTCACAGGCGAAAAAACGACGCTCAAAGTGCTTTGGCTTCAACTCATAAGGAACCCAAGTCCCTTGCCTTTGAATCATTCTCAACGCATGCAATCGCCTGGAAATAGCTTGGTGGGTAATTCCTAATACTGAGACAAGCTCTATTTGCGTTTGCATGGATCCCCATCAAACAATGCCGTCAATTCAATGTCTTGGAAAATTTTTTGTCTTCCTTCACGCGAACGGTCGTCAACATCAAGATCACCGTCTTTAAAGCGACGAAACTAAACCCGACACGTAGTAATCTCGTCACTTAAAGCAGCATCTTCTTAAACGTTTTGAAGCTCTCGATGAGCTTCAGCCGCCGTTTTCTTCAATTGAAAGAAAAAATCAATACTTTCCCCATATGACGATTATTTGGCACAAAATCGTAAATATTCACACAACCAAAAGAATATGACGTCAAAAGAAAATCACTGTTGTGTCGAGGCGGCATGTTCACCATATGTCTATGCTTGGCTCATGACGTTCAGGTTATGGCAGAACCGACTAACACTTACCGCTGGCGCCATCTATAGGCAAACAGCGGGAACTTAGTCGCCCACTTAATAATATCTAGAAACTCCACTTTTCGCTAGCCCCCAAGGTCACCTGACTTGACTGCACCTAATTTTTTTATGGAGTTATGTCAAATAAGAGGTGTACAAAACGGAACCAAGGAATTTAACTGAATTGAAGCAGTCCACTAAAACAATAATTGAGGCAATCAGGTGTCGCATATGTGTGAATGAGCGAGCATAGGTATCACTTACTGTCTATCATCTTCAAAACCTCTTAGTTATATATAAATTTATCCATTTAGTGGTTTCAAAATTGGCGGTCTGGTAAGACTGTCAGCTGTTTATTACGTGTTATCTGAAGTGCTATTTATTTAGTTTGTTATTTACGAATCTGAATCGTTTAACAACCGAAGAATGCATAAAAATAGTTAAAATTTACTGCAAAAGTCGTGACTGAAATGTGGGCTTTCAATTGAACAAAATTTTCTTCAGCCAAGAAGTTCATTTCATACTCGATGGTTACGTCAACAAGCAAAATTATGGAAAAGCCATTGCATGCGGAAAAAGTGACTGTTTTGTGCGCATTATGGTCTGGAGATGTCATTGGGGCCGTATTTTTTTCGAAAACTATCTCAAAAGGACCCACTGTTGCAACCAATCCCTAGGCAGCCATTTAAATGACATTGCATTTTGTACATAATGACAATGTCCAAGCTTTATAATAAAATAAAACTTTCACCAAAATCATATCTTTAGGTGTGATTTATTTAACTTTGCTTGAAAACGTAAAATGGAAAACCCTGTAAGATAAAATTGAACTTTCTGCACAATAATGAAATAACTTGCTTAAAAAAAATGATTTAAATTCCATATTGTAGCACAATTGGTGCGCCACTTTGTACACATATATAGATTGAACAAAATCTAATACGTACTAACTATTTTATAATCAATTAATTATTTACGCATTTTTAAAAGCTTCAATTTTGGGAAACAGTTCCTTCCGCAACTATACTGAAGGACAATGTGTATGACTTCAACAAGAAGCAATCCTTAGAAATTATAAGGAACCATTGTTTTTTGCCAAATCGAACTATTTTTATGGCTGCTCAGGGCCACAACAATGCAGTTCGTTTTAAATAATATGGAATTTAGCAAAATTGAATGAATGATATGAACTCAGAAATGTGTTAGTTAAATTAAGGAGATAATTCAAATAAGAGATGCCAGAAAAAGCCTGGTTATACGGCCGATTTTTTCACATTTACCGAGAATTACAACGTATGACAATTGATACACAAGACTCATGTCACTGCAGCGTGTGAATTAGTGATTGCAGGGGAATAACAAAATCATCAGTAGATCGGTCATTTTATGTGTAAGGTATCAGAAGAAGTGGATGGTAATTCCATCCACTTTCATATCCACTTGCAAAAGTTTCCATCAGGACGACGCTAACGTAATGGGGTTCTTTTTATTATATGAACTCATTATCGATAATAAAGAATGTCCACATCGCACGAATTATGAGCTATAATCGACATCTAATAAAGTATCAATAAATCGGTCATTTTATGTGTGAGATATCAGAAAAAGTGTGGTAGTCCCATCCACTGTCATATCCCTTTAAGAAGTTCCCCTAAGGACGGCACTAACGTAATGGATTCCTTTTTACTAAGCCAATATATGAACTCATCATCGATAATGAAGAGTGTCGGCGTCATATGACTGTAGCTGTATATCGACATCTTAGCTGCTGTAATTATCGAAATGTCGAAAATTCATTGATGAAGGAGGAATTGAAACGTTCCTGAACATAAAAGGCGATGCAGAAGAGGGTGACCAAAACTTCCATGCAAGGTCAGGCTTTTTGAGCCCGATATAAAATCGTAGCTCGAAGGTTTCGAGTAGAAGCACAAAAAGGGCGAAAAATTGTATTCTGTCCTGTGCGCGGCTTACAGTCGTGGGCAATCAATTAAGTACGTATCATATCACTACACAGCAAAGAAGTGCATCCGCGGAAGCTGAAATTCTCTGCAATTTCTGGAGCTAAGTGATGAAAATTTGTGTAACCACCAATGAATTTGACTTAAGCTTGTTATAGAAAGGAACAACTTTTTAACGGTGTGTCTCGTTAAAGTTGTCAGGGGTGTTATTGTAGCAATGAAAAGGTAGTAATTTTGGTGTAATTTTTCTTTTGACCAAAGAAATTTTGTTTCTGGATCAGAGTTTTCAAACCGAAAATAATTATATTTGTTCATATCAAATATAATTATGCGGCTGCTGGATCCAAACAAATTAATTGTATTTAATTGTAATCCAAATTATGAAGAACTGCCGAGTTTGTTTAGATTTGGAAACGGTATAAAAATTTTTCTTTGGATATAATAAATAGGCACATATTGCGGTACTGAAAGTGACAAAAATGTTATCGTTTTTTGAATGACTTCCAGCTTTTCTTTCTGATTATTTTTGGATATTGATAGTGCCAACTTTGAATTCGCTGCGGAAATCAGTCAATATACGAGTATAGACAAATTTTCTATAAAAAAAAAAGATCCGAACGTTAAGAGATCCGAACGTTATTTTCATCATGATTCTTCAACTGCTTGCGGGCAGCACTATCATTTGGTAGTTCCGTTACTCTATAGACGTCTATGTTTCCAATACAGAAGAGAAAGCGGAAAAAATTTGCACTTTCATACCTTGAAAAACAGAAGCTTCAGAATCTGGCCCATTGGCAAATAAATAGTCCTATTCTGAAAAACAATTTTGCCGGGTTTTCTGATGGCACATGTGGGTCGGCTAGTGGTGCAAGTTTTAAGTTGCATCCCCAAGACCATTCTAATTTATATATTTCCAGCATTCTCATTGTAAGATTTGTGTTAATCCCATAACAAAACTGATTGTGAAAATCATTAACATATTTCGTTTTTAATTTTTATAGATTTCAAGTAGATATTCTTGCAAATGTTAGTACCACATTTTTTGGGCTATCACACAAACCTTTCACAGCAGCGTCACATTTTCCGCTCGTTTTCTACAATAACCTCACCACATTCACAATTTTTTACATTCATATATAAATGAGTGTAAAAGTATTCACTTCCGTTTGTATTTTTCCCCCCTTTTTCAATTGTAGCCGATAGTAGTTCCTCTTCTTTCGTTCGCTGTAATTGTTGAATAATTTCAAGGCAATTTTCAAAGGGATGGATCTAGGAGGGCTACAAAGCAGCAGTAGTCAGTCATTCGATTCGGAGTGAAAGGTTGTCTGATAGTAGGAAACTCTCATTGTTGTTGAGTCTCCCTTTTTTTCGCTTTTTTGGTGATTTTTTCCTGGTGGCATTTCCGTCTGCAGTACTATTGTATTGGCAACGAAGTAAAGTGACTGTGAACTTTTGCTGGTTAAAAATTGAAATGCATGAATTTGTATGCGACTTGTTTTTTGACGATGCAATTTTTTACATCACAAAATACCGTCTATAAACGGCAGTTTTCCTTTGCACGAGGGGGAGAGGGGGGAAAGTTTTAGGAAAAAGAAAATTACTTTTAAGTTATACCCTACGATGGTAACAGTTATCATTTTTTCATTGCGTTTTGAGGAGTGACAGTGGCAGTAAAGCAGAATTTAGGCAAAATGAGATATTTTTGGTGAATTCTAGAGGTGCAGACTCAAATTAAATTCTAAAGTTTAGCACAGTAATTAAGAACATATTGCTATATAGTGAACATTTTTGATCATGAATAAAGGAAGTAACATAGAATTTTTCAAAGTTTGAATGTTTTCCAAATTCAAAAAATATCTCCAAATTTCTTTAAACAGCATTCGTAACGAGCGAGTAAGTATAACAATTTGTGTAATCCACGATAATTAAATTTTCTAACCTGTTTAGGTCAATTTCAATGAGCAATGAGCGTTTAATGCGGTTGATATCAATCAATGAATTAACGCATTATTCTTATCTTACTATCCAGCCTCTATTTTTGTTTAACAACAAATGAAATTGTATGATGAAATTGGTGAAACAAAAAGTTTTGGTCGTTTTTGGTTTTGTTTCGACGGTAAAATTAACATATGTAGTTAGGTATATCCAATTTACATCAAATACGCGCAATTTTTTTCAATAAATTTTGTCTACTTTGAGGACAATTTCGTAATTCTTTCTTCTGCTCAAGTAGTAAAAAACTTGAGTAGTTGATTTCCAAAAGACTCTCTTGATGGCATGTTCGTTATGTGCCATGTCTGGACAATACAACAAATGCGATACAATCTCCAAACCAAGTTCTCGAATCTTATGGCGCTTAGTTAGTTCTCTTGATGAAATACGACACCCTACCTATTGACCGATTCTGGCCACTTCTGGTCGGTTCCCTGCTACAAACTGGTAATCTGTTAACAGTAGAGATCCATATGGGGCGTTTGGCTGTCGCTTGGTCCACCTCTCTTCGGCACTTTTTTAACTATTGTTCTCTGTGATCAATTTGCCATCGCTAGTCGCAGTTCGCTTCAAACATGAATCGATTTAGTTTCGTTTCAGCAGATAATCTTGGGCATTAATAAGTCCCAGGTGGTTCTGCTTTTAGATAAACCGTGTCACATCTGTACATCAAGATTCTTTTTGAAACCAGCCTTTTGCAAATGGTTTCATACGTTTTTTGGTTAATGTTCAATAGAATAGAATAGAATAAGTGCTCACATATCTGTCTGATTCGACGATTGCTATGACTTTATCGACAATTTCGGCGTCAATATTACTAGAACGGAATCACCGAAACGACCACTTTGATACAGCATTCGATACCGTGTTGCGTTCATAAACAGAACACTTTTTTTGGCCGCCTGCTCACCGTTTACACTTTGGTCAGAGTGGTACTAAGGAAATATATCGAAGTTTTTGGTTTCTACCTCCTTTTTGCAAAGCTGTAACCGATAACTGGTTTCACCACAAAAAAGTCAATGAAATTTTCATGAAGACTAATGTCACCTTCTAATCGATTCACTTGTGTGCAAGTCTACCTTGCGCGGTTTGTCGCAAAACCAGCCGACCTGACGTATAGAATATGTTGGCAGTAGTTTGAAAAATTTATTTTGCTGAGCAGTGGCAAACTTATAAAACATATATTTTAAGTTTGAAGGCGCCACGTTGTTTAGCAATTTATTTTAGCTATCAAAAGTAAATAAGCTCAGTGAATTTGTAAACATGGAAAAATTTGATCACCGATATGTAATTCAATATTTCCATTTCAAAGGTCTCAGGTATTAGGCAGCAGAGTTTAAACGAGGCCGTACGAGCTGTCCAGGCAATTGAGGTGGTCGACCAATTGAGGTGTGCATGACAGACACCGTTAAGAAAATATACAAAATGATATTGAATAATCGTCGGCTTGAGGTGTGTGAGCTAGCTGTAATAATAGGCGTTTCAAAAAGTGATATACATCGTTTATTGATCGAAAATTTGAAGATAAGAAGGCTGTGCAGAAGATGGGTGCCGCGCTTGCTTTCCATAGAACATCGTAAAGATGTTTCAGTACAGTGTTTGGCGATGTTTTACCAACGTAGAACCGAATTTCTGCGTTGATTTATAACCATGGATGAGACATGGGCCGACCACTTAACACTTGAGACAAAATAACAGTCAAAGCAGTGGACTGGAATGGGAGAATCGTGTCCAAAGAAGCCGAAAACGGTTCCATCTGTGTCGTCTGTTTTTTGGGATGAGCATGGAATTATTTTTATTGATTATCTTCAGAAACAGAAAGGCGATATTGCAGCGTTTAGGTGATGAAATTATGAGGAAAAGGCCGAATTTGACAAAAAAGAGTGTATTGTGTTTGTTCACACATGAATTAAAGTTCAAATTAGCTCCCTTGGACTATCTCATATTTCCAAACCTGAAAAAATGGCTCAGTGGTATAAGATTTGCCAACAATGAAGAGACGGATTCCCGCCAAAAAAAAGGGGGAAGCTCTTACATGTTCATCACTTCTATGGATGCAACCCATGCATATTTACTGTTTCCGACGAAAACCTTTTAAACTAGTTTCAAAACTACTGCAATGAAATATTTCAAAGCATTGGTTCGATTTCCATTTATACTTCCTAACAATTATAGCAAAGCATCTTAATATGAAATAATCCAAAACCTATTTCTTAGTGGGCACAATAAGGTCCGAAGACGTAATTTAATTAAAGAATCTCCGCCTAATTAAAGAATCTCCACCTAAAGTTGTTGGGAAAACATATGTTGACCAATATATTAAGTTTGCCATTCCATTTATAAAAACTATAAATATTCTGAAACAATACTTCCCGCATGTGATGATTATTTGACACAAAATCATACATATTCACACAACCAAAAGATTATGCAAAGAAAATCACTATTATGTCGAGACTGTATGTTTATCATACACCAAAGCTTGGCTGATAATGTTTAGGTAATGGCAGAACCGATTATCGCTTACAGCTAACGCCATCTATCGGCATTGGACCGTAACCTAAAAGCAATATACGATGGAAATTAATAGATGCAGAATGGAATCGTCTAATTTCGTACACATTTTAAGGGTATCGTTTTAATTATGGACGAGGTTATTGAAAAATAAGGAAACTTTATTTCGAACTAGTTTGTCGTCCAAGATCGCAATCCATGTTGATGGATATATTAGCTCTTATCCCGTCTAAATTTTAAGGCCTATCCAACTGTCTGATTTAGGTATTTTTCAATACAAATATTAGGTGCGCATCTAAGTTCTCGCTGTTTTTTTTATATAAATTCAACTTTATTATGAAAACGAGTTGACAAATGATTCATTGAGAATATTGCAAATCACTAGCTACTACTTTTTGCCATCTTTCTGGCAAAGCTCGAATTCTGTTGCAGTAAAACTGTTCATCTTTTGAGACTATACACGAATCCAGTCATTCCTTGATGTCGTTACATGAGTGGAACTGCTGGTTATCCAGTCGTTGCGTCCTCGAACGGAACAAGTGGTAATTGGGCGGCGCAATATCCGAATAATATGGCGGATGTGGTAAGACTTTCCATTTCAGCGTTTTTACGGGCTTGTCACGTGAGGCCGAGCTTTGTCATGCTGAAGAATCACTTTTTCGTGCCTCTCCGCGTATTGTGGGCGTTTCTCACGAAGTCAACCACAATAATTGCAGTCGATATGGATCCCCAGTGATGGTTTCGCTTGGATTCAACAGCTCGCATTAAATAACACCGTCCTGATTCCACCAAATAGAAAGCATAACCCTTGCAGCGTGAATATTCGGCCGAGGCGACAACATAGAAGCATGACCGGGCAGCCCAATTGATTTTCTTGGATTGCTGTAATGAATCCATTTTTCATCACCCGCTACAATACGATGAAGAAACCCTTCCTTTATTGTCGCTGAAACAGTGGTTCTCAGGCGAAAAATGACGCTCAACGTCCCTTGGCTTCGACTCATAAGGAACCCAAGTTCTTCCTTGCTTTTTAATCATTCCCAACGCATGCAATTGCTTGGAAATGGCTTGGCGGGTAACTCCTAATACCGAAACAAGCTCTACCTGCGTTTGGCATGGATTCCCATCAAGGAATGCCATAAATTCTGTGTCTTCAAAAATTTTTCGTCAATCGAAACCATCGTCTTTAAAATGACGGAACATATTTCGACATGTTGTTTCACTTAAAGCAGGATCTCCGTAAACGTTTTGAAGCTCTCGATGAGCTTCAGCCGCCGTTTTCTTCGATTAAAAGAACAAAATCATACATATTCACACAACCAAAAGAATATGACCTCAAAAGAAAATCACTATTGTATCGAGGTGGTATGTTTACCATATGCGTGAGCTTGGCACATGACGTTTAGGTTATGGCAAAATTGACTAGCACTTATAGCTGGCGCCATCTATTGGCAAACAGCGGGAACTTAGTTGCTCACCTAATAAGATAACTGCTAGTGTCACAACGATTAATTGGAATAATCTTGCTTGATTTCAGATAGAACAAGATTTCGGACGAATTTGTTAATTTATCCTGTAAGATTGAAATCTCCTTATTCTTTGGACGTTTCTTAACTCTAAACAGCGTCAAGCAACCACTGTCCATAATTTTAAATGAGTTTTTATACAAATCTCACTGATGAGAATTGCATGCATTGTCAGTAATTTTGGCTACATTCACTTACGATACACATTTACATGACTTGCTGCTTATCAAGGCCTGAGTTTGGGGTGTTTCGATACAAACTGCTATATTCGCAGTAAATTACGCTTGGTGCTACAGTTACGGGTTAAAGCAAGTTAATTCAAATCTTCATTTTTTTTCCGGAGAAATAAACATTTTCACTTTTAGACATGGCACGGAATGAAAGTATGTGCGAATAGCAACAACTGCTGGTAAGTCTTGTTATCATCTTCTCCTATGGATTCTTTCATAACATCATGAATTTTGCATTCGTTTTTTAGTAATTTTCATCTATTTTTGGTTGCTATTTTTTCTATAGTTTTTTTTCTAATTTTTTTTTTTCGTTATTACAACGACGTTAACTCCTACTACTGATTGTTCCATTTGCAACAATGCACAGACCTCGTGAAGGAAGCCAGCTTTACTTTTGATACCAGCTCTGTTCATCTAAGAGAAAAAGAAGGCTGCAACAACTCTGTAACATTTCGAGGCAAATGAAAACTCATTTGTCACTTGTCACATTCGGTGTTGCTCCCAGTTGATGATGCAATTGTTGTGTGCGCAACTTCAACCTCCCTCCTCAACGTCTTATTTGACGTCCCTCTCTATATCACTGTCTCTCTCTCTCACTCACGCTTCGAATTCATTTTCCATTCGTAAATAGGAATGAGCATTTTTTAGTCAGAGCTTCCTCTTTCCGGTTAAATTTTATATTTTACGGGAAACTTGTAAACTTTTTACATAGTTTACATACTGATTTATTGCGGTTAAAGATACTTAAATTTGTTTCATGTGAACAAGTGGAGTTGTGTTAACTCGAAAATTGTTGATATTTGTATTTAATATCATTAAGAGAAAAGAGATTTATTATATATAATATAAAATACTAGATTACTGGCACAAAAAAGTTTTAGAAAAAGTTATATAGGAACAAGAAATTAATAACCTCAAATATATGTATCCTTACATAAGCAGTCTTTCCTTACAGCACCGGAATAAGTAGAAGAAATAGTATAATACATAGATTTTACTTTTCAAAGACTTAAGTTTTGGAATCAAAAACTCCAATAAATGAACTGACAAGCTGGAAATCACTCTCCTAACAGTGGAATCAAAAGCGATCAATAACTTAAGGTGAAAAGAGTTTACAAATATTTATAGGTATATTTTTCGCATAATTTGCCTTGTTTATGTAGTTAAAATGTGATGCAAAGCAATTTATAAATTACGAGAAAGAATGAAGAATTTACACTAATGAAATTAAAAGATATAATGAAATTAATTGGAATTCATATTAATAATTAAAAGATATAATTAAATGCAGATTTTATAACTCAGTAAAACTGAGCTATTCTGAAATGTTATTAATATTCCTTAAGGAGTCTCAAGTTAAGGACGAACCCTAATACATTCCGCTTAGGCCTAAGTTAAAAAGATCGGACAAGAAGTTTTACCTATGGAACTTTATTTTCAACGTAATAGTATTGACCGTAAATTGCAACATTGACGAAATTAGTTGAAATTTCCAAAATTCTCTTCAACCTTCTTCATATATCATCCATGGTCTCTTCAGCTTGCTGCGTGCCATCCTAGGAAACATTTGCGAAACTGAAGCCTCATCATCGGATTAGCAAAATAATGACCTTATAGTGTTGCATTTTTGCCACTTCGGATCTATCACAATAATAAGTCGGTCCAAGATTTGTGAATATCATTTCGGAATCCGTTCAAAGGAGGATTCGAGTTGCTTGGCACAATTTTGCAAAAAAAGGTCTTAAAGAAAACGATGGTCCATTGTAAAGGATTTTTTCATTAGGGAGAAGAGGCGTAAAAATTTAATAAAATAAGTAGCATGAAAGACATTAACCAATTTTAAATGACATCACGTGTAGAATACCAATTGGCCGCCGTGACGTTGCTGGTTAGTGCGCAAGTAACATTTTCAATGATTCTGACGCATAGATCAGGAAAATTTTGACGGATAATCCGGATTATGATAACTTTGACAACGCTAGTCGTTTGTGGCTTATTGACACTTGATTACCATTTAAGAATAGCCCACAAGATAAATTCTAACACATGATCTCGGCGGCCTTTTCTGGTACCGAGGGTGATGAGGATTCATGCGGACAGGATCTCGAATTCATGCCTTGTTATATGTGTTTTATTGACTTTCACCGTTTCTCATTGCCGAGCGCTAAGGCTTTGTAGTTTTTAACCGTCTGCCACCGGTGAGGACACTGCATCAATGCAACGTAATATCGATCGTTCCATTTACTTGAGGTCTCCGCACGCGCAAGTATGTAAAAAATTTTCAGTCTGTATGCTTTCAGCTGCAAGGCGACCAATCCCGTGAAGTTTCCTTCTCCTTCTAAGATGGCGGCTGGAATAGACATCCTTATCTATTATACGCCGCCCGTAAAAAATAATTCCAAGCACTTCGATCTTCTGCGCTTCTCCTGTAATTCGTCACACAAATTTCAATAGTATTTTAAAAGCCTGGTCCTTCCATCGTAGTTTTAGTCGCTCTCTTCTGCGCCCTCCATTGAGTTCGTTGTCGAAAACTTTCCGTGCCGGAGCATTCACTATATATTAATGCGTTTGACCACGTCGATGTCGACAAATAGCTTACACAACTCATTGTTCATGCGACGCCGATAATCTCCGTTAGCGATGATGTGTCCATATATTTTCCGGAGTATTTTCCTCTCGAAAACTGCTAGTACCACTTTCAATAAGATTCATACGTAATTCATCTAAAATATGTTGTGATTTAGAATTGTAGTTTTGTAGATTATTGTATTTGTATTGTTATTGTAAACATGTAAATAGTAAACCGTAAGCGTTGGTGACACCATTGGCGTTCGATGACCCACAGCAATAAACGCAACTCGAGCTGTTTATTGTTCCAGTTGTCCTTATGCTGATTAATGTGGAATTGCGACTTCACTTTTTAGTTCACTAAATTCTAGCTTAGTGTTGACGAAAGCAAGTTCTGATGGTTGAACTGTGAATGCGAGGTTCCGCATGATCAGCAAGCTTTTTGCTTTTCGGTCACACATTGCATAACCAAATAAAGTTAAGGTTTTATATAAATAAACTTGATGCTCCAAATGGTGATCAGAAGTAAGAAAATGTTCAGATGTGCCATTCATTTTCAAGCTGAATGAATTTTTCTTTTGCAGCTACCACAAAAACTCCCATAAGTGTCGTAGAGGGCTGTATTAAGTGCGCGAGCTCGCTGGTTTGTTTAAATAGGCAAGCGGATATCACCTCACAGGTGTGGTACAGTAGATCCCTACGGAAATGACAACAAATATTTGAGTAGTTTCTAGAAAAAACCATGATCGTGTTAGACTTTTATTTGCATGGGGAAGGGCTCTTCCTTGGCCCAAACAGATCTTAACCACAACATATAATGTATATATATAACATATAGTTATGTGAAATTTACGACTTGTGGAAAATACAGAACTGAACTTGGTTAATTTCTAAGTAAGCCATATCAAATCGTGAAACAATAACTAACACTTTCGGTAGAATTTTTCCTTAGAATACAAACACCATAATAGCAACCCTTTTTTACGTTAGAATATACTAGAGTGGTCCCAAAACTAGCCGACCTAACAAAGAAGACACAGAAAAGTTGGGAATAATTTCCTTTATTTTGTTACATAATCTCATTTTAGCTCGATACATTTTTTCCAGCGATATTCAATAACTTCTATACCCTGTATATAGTAAGAACTGTCAAATTCCTTAAAACAGCCATCAACAGCAGATTTCACTTCTTCATTGTTGGCAAATCTTTTACAACCGAGCCATTTTTTCAAGTTTGGCAATAGCAAATATTCCGAGTTAGCTAAACCTGGAGAATAAGGTACGTGATGAGGCAATTCGAACTTCAATTCATTAAATTTTGGTCATCGCAATAGTAGATGTGTGAACTGAATATTTTGTTGATGAAATAATACTTTGTTTTTCGGCAAATTCGTCCTTCTTCCATAATTTTATCACCTAAACGATGCAATAAATTAGCATAATATTTGCCGTCTATGGTTTTTACTTTCTGAAAATAATCATGACCTTGCCTGCAGATGAAACCGTCTTCGTCTTCTTTGGGCACGATTCTCCCATTTCAGGCCACTGCTCTGACTGTTCCTTTGTGTCAGGTGTGAAGTGGTGGACCCATGTCTCATCCATGGTTATAAATCGAGGCAAAAATTCTGCGTAATTGCGGTGAATCATCGCCAAACAACGCTGTTTCTATTCAATTGAAAGACGCCCATCTTGCGCACAGCATTCTCATATTCAAATCTTCGGTCAATATACGATGTCTATCGCTTTCTAAAATGCCTATCATTCATATCAGCTAACTCACGCAGCTTCAGCCGACAATCATTCAATGCCAATCAGAAATTTTCTTTACCGTGTCTTGCATGGTCTTGGCAACTCGTACGGCCTCGTTTAAACTCTGCTACCCAATATTTTACAGTCGTAGACGAAGGAGCGGTAGAGTAGAATCTAATTAATTAAATAACGGTGACCAATATTTTTTTTTTCAAGCTACTGGCACCATCTACACGTCATGTCGCACGTAGTTTTGAGACCGCCCTCTTTATAACAGAGAAAGAGAAAAATGCGTATCACTAAATTTACTCTGAATCGATCGGTAAAAATGATCTTACGCCTGTCAGTTGGTATTTTCTGCATCCAAGTTTAAGTGAAATACTCAACATTTTTCTATCCAAACGAGTTACTCTTGCTTCTATACAATTCAATGTGGAATATTTTAAAATACGCAACCCGTTGCAGGTCCAACTCAAATCAATTTGATCTACGTTTTCGTATTATCAGCAATTCTTTCCACAAGGACATTTCATGCTATTACCTCTGATTAGTTCCACACCTTTCATACAGATTACCCAAAAAACGCCAAAGGATATGTGATGTCGGACAATTAATAATCTCACATAAAATATAAAAGAAAACTTGTTTCCGTGCATCTCATGAATGTGACATGGGCACATTCAGTAAGCTTACACGCATTATATTTTTAAACTCACTTAGCGGGACCTATAGTTTAACGACAATTCCGAACGTTACAGTTTAAGAAGCATTTACAAGGCTGGTTGATTATTCCACTACTCAAAGTGGTCGTCAGACATATCAAAGTGACCGCAGCTCATATAATGATGAGTAGCTGTGTGCGGGGGTTAAATCCGGGGTCCTGTGAACGATAATCGCATCTTATACTAAGCATCGCGACACGATCAGTCATATAAATATACTATAGTAAAAAGAGATCCATTGCTTTCCGATAGATGGCTTTAGTAATCAGTATCCTACGTTACGCTAGACTCAATCTCGTTTTATCACGCGGCAAAGAGAGTCTTCGGGAAAGAGAAAATACGCCACATTATGCAGTTTTTCTTCAGTAAAGGCAGTTTTTCTTCGGTGAAGGCAGAAAGATAAGCTAAGTAAAGGCAGTTTATCATCGGTAAAGGCAGAAAGGTTAGCCAAGTTGCTGAAAATTTGATTAACGTTTATGATCCTGATACTATAACAGCCAATGACGCGCAATTCTGGTTCCGATTCTTTTCCGGTAAATCTTAATACTAAGGATGCTCTATGCTCTAGAAGCCTACTTGTGGAAAATGTTAAAAGATAAATGAAAATCGTCAAGCAGTGTTTTAAAGATTGCACAAAGAGAACAGCCTAAAAACATTTGAATGAGACTGGATACAAAAAGAAGCTTGTGATATGGATGTCACATGAGCAAACGGGAATATAGCTCACGGATCGAATATTCATCTGTGAATTGCTGATGAATCCCAACAAAATCAGACAATTTCTGAAGTGGATGGTGACTAGTGATGAAAAGTGAGTTACTTACGACAAAGTTAAGCGAAAACAGTAGTCTTCCGATCACGGTTAGATGACACAAACCGCGGCCAAGCCCAGATTGTGGGATAAGAAGATGTGTGGTATATGTTTGGTAAGGAATTATTTACTATGAACTGCAACCCTACAACCGACCTCCTAATTTGAACCAGCACATGCCCAAATTAAGAGTAGAGGAAGCTCTCGATGAGCTTCAGCCGCCGAATTTTCGATTGAATGAAGAACATCAATACTTCCCGCATGTGACGGCTATTCGGCACAAAATCATAAATATTTACACAACCAGAAGAATATGATATCAAAAGAAAATCATTATTGTGTCGAGGCGGTTTGTTTATCATATGCCTAAGCTTGGCTCATGACGTTTAAGTTATATTAGAATCGACTAGAACTTACAGATGGCCCCATCTATTGGCAAACAGCGGGAATTTAGTTGCGCATAATATAACATAATAGACTCTTTTTAAATTGGGACCCTGTGCTGACTTTCAACAGACTTTCGAATAGGATAGTCGGCACAGCGCTAGCAAACTCTACTGGTACCATCTTCAAGAGAATCACTATGGTCCGTCAGAAATATCTCACACATATCGATAAAGATTCGCCAGAAGCTCAGGGTCTTAAGTGGAAGGTACCCTATGCATCCACCTTATATTCGGGATCTGGCATCAAGTGGTTACGACTATGATAAAAGATTTTGGTGGTAAAAAATTTGCCTCAAGGAAAGTTTGTAAAAAATTTCGACTGTCCCATTCTTTTTGCCGAATTACGTCCAAATTGACAATGAGTTTTCGAAAAATACGGCGCATATTTAACTTTAGTCGGATCATTTTAACTATGCCAAATAAAGTTTTCGGTATTATGCAAAAATAATGGATATCTTTTTACTACAGCTTGTACATAAATTAGGCTGTTAAACAGCCCTGTATTTTTTCAAAACGGAAAATCATAGAACCCTCTATACGAGTATATAATTGAATATCATACTACGATAAAGCATACATATGTTTTCAATTAATTAAATTTTATATCAAGTTTCTACTCTAAAGCAATTTTGTATTATAACATTTATTTAGCCTGAACATTTGAGTTCATATCACTTTCCTTCACTTTCTGATACTTGGCTGTACGACCAATAAATATATCATAGGTCTCAAGACAATTAATTTGCCACGATTTTCCTCCATCAAATGGCAAACACATTAAACTAGGAAAAACATCATAGTCAAAAGCGCTTGAAATGATTTAATTTTCCTTACACTCCTTACAGGGCACAGTTTATAGAGTGGGTAAATATAAAAACAAGAGAACAACAAGCTTAAATCCCAAATGCATATTGAATCATTGATATGATGTGATGTTTCATCCGCGCTGTGTTTGAACGGTGGCAAAAGTTGAAGAGCTGAATCAAGAGGAGCATAAAGCTAAAAAGAAAAGTAAGAGCTTAAAAGTAAGAAATGGAGAAGAAACTAAAACATTATTTTGTGCCAAAGTGAGTTTATGAATTTTTTAAAAGGTACTCAACTCAACGACAAAGAAAAGCAGACGAAGAAACTTGACAGGATAGATGATGATGATGCCGATGCTGTTGTTTTAGATGGCAAATGGGAGATTGTTGGGAAAACATAAACATACGAGGTCTGCTAAGCAGGATGTGGAGGTGGCTGCGGTAAGATCCGAGGTTTCCGTAATTCAGTTATGATTTTACTTTTGATTATTTGATTTTAATTGATTTTATGTGATTACTTTATCGGATAAAAATAAGTTGTGTAGCCTGAATTGACGGTACTTAAACTTAAAAAAAAACAAATTATATTTAATAACGTTTATGTTTATTATCTTATAAATCAGGTGAATACGGTGGCTGCTCGATGATATTTGTTTTTATTCAGTATTTTGTTCATAATGGTGATACAAAATCCAAGAGATTTCTTTGCACAAATGTTTAACGAATTTACAATCTAAAACTTCGCCTAACGCCCCGGTAATGCTCTTTATTCACCATCTAATATTCTGGCAAGAATTTCGAATGAACAACGCCAAAAAACTTATTTAAAAAACTTTAAAAAAGTCGAGATAATCAAATTTATCCTGCATTTTGACTGAATTTGGCATGGCTATTTCGGTTTGGACTTAGCTGGAAGTCGCTACACCAAAGCTTGTTAATTGGTTTGCATCTCATACTCTTAAACGTAAACCTCAAAATCAATAACAATACGTTTTACGAACGTGAGGTAGTATTTGACTCGTTCTGTAATGTCTTCAACGACCTTAATTTCATTGAGTTTTTGAAGAAAACTCAGTCGAGAGGTAATGTTGTCAAATGAAAGGAGAAAATTCAGCGATTATGGCTCTCAAAGCTAAATCACAACAGTCAGTCCCTTCTTCTTCCACTTTGTCGATGCTAACTTCAGTTGAAGACTTCGAAGGCCAGCCAAAGTGGGACAAAGCGTCCATAACAACTCGACCACTTTAAATGCAGTGGACCACTTAAATGCACGTGTTTTTGATAAATTTAATTCACTGTAGGCGTATAAGTATTTCAGCAATAAGAAATTGTAATATTTAAGACAAATTCTTTGTTCGATGTTTGCATTGCAATTTAAAAATTGTAAAACATATTTGAGGTGTACGAATAAAATCGAAAATTCGCGTCGCTGTGAAGGAAATTTGTGCCAACTCAACGACAAAAAGAATTTTGACAATAAGTATCTTAAGCGGGATATTTCAATCAATTTTGGCTACCTTTTTGACAGAATGTATGCGTGTCTTCTTTAAGAATCGAATGATTAAAATTGAAACAGAACACACATAACATTCAGGGAACGAATTCAATTGCATAGATGATATAGGGCGATTTTTTAATCGTAATTCTTTTTAAAAATTGAATAAACCCAAATCGACGTTCGCTGAGAACGGCGACGAATTGATATTTCACGATCGACATTAACGCTGGTCGCTACGGCTGCAATACTTTCTTCGGTACGCACTCTACGCATGCGAGTCCATGGTTTTATGTCCAACAAAGTAAATTTAGTGCGAAATTTGGAGATAACAGCAGGAATTGTTGATAATAGCACGGTCGTCGATTATGACGAGCATAAAATGGTCGTATCAAACGATGCACATTTGTCACAGGGCACGGATTTTGATAATAAATTTCAACGATTTGCAATCGTTGCTCGTTTGTTAGTCTTTCCAAGATGAAATGGAAGAGTATTCTGTACACTTTTCACTTTGACAGATGACGTTTGGCCGCCATTACCAACCAGTGCTACCAACTTGAAATCTTAAAAAATTACCCTGTAAAAACTGATATTGCCCGAAATGTAACGCTCAGAGAAGAGCTTTTTAAATCGATTGAGTCATGTCCATCCATCTGGCTGGCTGGTAGGCCTAATAATTGTCGCAAATCTTTATGAAACCAATTAAAGCTTTACACAGCAAAACCGCCAGTCTGTCAAGGTTGTCAGCTGTTAAACGCCTGTTATCTGAAGTGTCTTTTATCTATGAATTTGGATCGTTTAACAACTGAAGATCGCGTAAAAAGTGGTGATTCAAACGTGGGCTTTCTATCGAACAATATTTTCTTCAACGATAAAGCTATTTTTTCATTCAGTGGTTACGTCAACAAGCAAAATTGTTGCAAATGGGGCTCGGACAATCTAGAAGTGTTTGTAGAAAAGCCATTGCAAAAAGTGACTGTTTGATACGCACTGTGGTCTGGAGGTGTCATTGGACCGTATTTTTTCGAAAGTAAAGCTGGAGGAACCTCAAAAGGATTCACTGCTTCAACCAATACAGAGGCGGTCATTTAAACCACATTGTATTTCGTACATAGTGGTAAAGTCCAAGCACTATAATGGAACACAAATTTCATCGAAATCATAGCTCTATATGTGTTCATTTAACTTTACTTGAAATCTACGTTCTGAGAACGAAAATAGACGACGTTGTCACACTCATTGTAGTACCACCCTTACAAAATGTTCGATTTATTTAATTTGCCACTGTAACTCCTAATTCAAAGCTTGAGGTTACTTAAGTTCTTAACAATTATATTGCATTACAATACTGGGTAAGATGTGAGAAAATCAATTTTATAACCACGCCCTCACTTGTACTTCTCATACAAATTACCTCATTTAGCTTATGTACTTTTAAATTCGTATCTTTCATTCACTTACTCTATATTTAGTACAATTGAGCCATGATCAGTTATTTGGTACCACGAACAAAAATAAATTGCACAACCACGCCCCTTAGGGCCCACATATTCAAATTGGCCAATTCATCAAATATCCGTGCTTTTACATTTCCCAATTGGAGTACTTGAAAATGTTACATTTCTACTTTTTTTTTTTTTTTTGTTTTGCCTAATTCTGAATAATTTTTGGACTCCCCAAGGGAGTAGTTGAAAATGGTACAATTTTGCCTATTTTTATTTTTTATATTTGCTTTAATTTCGAATATATTTTGGACGTTAAGAGAAAGTATCTGTAGATCAATTAACCTGACTGTACTGCTATTGTGATACGTATAATACTACTTTGTTGTTCGTACTGCCCTCGGAACTGGAACTGCCCTCGTTTAAATGCCCTTACACTGACTCAAGTGATAGGATGATGATGATAATGATGCTGATGATAACGCTGAGAGTTTCCTAAGCATTTACGCAAAATGCACATACTAGCGCACACATACATAGACAGCTGCGAGTACATTTATCAAAATACGACCCGCGAGTACTATTTCATATTTATGTAGCCGCCAGGACATAACAGGAAGCTATCTTTGCCCAGCTGTTGTAGCCTCTCTAGTTCCTGTTGATGTTGGCTTTCTTACCCGTTGTTTCGTCATTTTGCCTTTTTTTTTTTGTTTGCCGAGATTCATTCAATAGAAAATTCATAGATTCATTCTTTATATTGAAAAGTTTAGGAAATGTAAATTTTTTTTAAATGCGTTTCAACTCACAACAACGGCAACGAAAAATATTGATAGAGCACTTTTATGCAAAAACTTTTTACGAGCTAGAAAGGGAATGGAAGGTATTTTGAATGGAGGCTGGTGTACGAGTATGATAGAGAACTAGCAGGAGGGCAGTGGGTTGGTTGGCGGTTGGCTCTTTTATGGAAAATCTCAAAGTACTTTTTCACAAAAGTCCTTCACTCACATATTTAGTTTTTCTATTGTTGTTGCTACTGCTGCTGCTGACGGTACAAATTTTCTAAATAAATGATGACAACCGTAAAAGCGTTTTGTTGTTCCACTCCAAACGTCAGTTGGCCATCAATGTCGATGGGTCGGTCTGTCGGGTCATCTCTCTATGTGCATAGAATACACTGCGGGGCCAGAGTGATTCATTGAATAAATGAATGAATGACGAAATGTTTTGTATGAGTGAATGTTTAAAATTGTGAGTAATTGAAAACTTTTTGAACACACAACCACACACACACAAACACACACAGAAATCAACAAAATCGCTGAACAGCAAAAGCAGCAGTTTAGTTTTGTACTGAATTTTTATGATTTGCGCGTCATAAATATTTTATATAGTTCGATATGGAAAAGTCCAAGGGAGAGGAATGAGCAACTGGCCAAACAATGAGGAGATTCCCGAGGAAAGTACGTTGGCATCCAAGAGTTAATGTTCTAATTAAATGCTGATGAATTGTATTAATAATGTTCGCGCGATTTATACAAAAAGAGTTTCCATTAACTTAAAGACTGGTATTTCAACGTTCTGATGTATTATTGCACTCTGATGTAAATGGTCCTCCATTTAGCGGTTTAAAACCCGCCGGTTTGACAAGACTATCAGCTGTTAAATACCTGCCATCTGAAGTGGTATTTATTTAGTTTAAGGTTTGCCTTTTATGAATATGAATAGTTTAACAATCGAAGAACGCATAAAAATAGCTCAAACTTAATCCAAAAGTGGTGATTCAAAACTTGGACACTTCGCGTGCATTACATGGTGATTATGGTCGTCAGAATCGACCTACTGTGCAAGGAATTGACAAGAATGTAAAGAAATTTGAAGAGAAGAGAAGCGTTACAGATGTGGCATCATCGCAATGTACGCACTGTCGAAAATATCGCATTTGTTAGTGAAAGTGTAGCGGATAATCCGAATTTCAATTTTATTAATTTTTTTTTTTTTGCCTGCAATTGAAGATTATGAACTGGACGACATGTAGTTTTAGCATGACGGTGCCAGGAGCCACACAACACTACCGATTTTGGCTTTATTGCATGAAAAGTTTCCAGAAAGCGTAATTTCACGTTTTGTCTACGTCATTTGGCCACCAAGATAATGCGATTTGAAGCCGTAAAGACTGTTTTTTATAGGGCTACCCTAAATACTACGTTCATGCGGATAATCCCCAAACGCTTGAGCATTTGAAAGCCGACATTCATCATGTTATTGCGGAGATACCGCCCAAAACGTCCAAAAAAATGGCCGAAAACTACCTCAAAAGGTTACACTGTTGCAACCAATCCAGAGGCGATCATTTAAATGACTCTATATTTCGTGCATAATGGCAAGGTCCAAGCATCAGAATGAAAAAAAAGTTTCATCGAAATCGCACCTTTATGCGTATTTTATTTAATTTTACTTTTGAAACCGAAAAATAGACAACCCGATATTTATTTCTAATGTTTTATTTAAGAAAACTTTCAATTTAAGTTCAAAATAATTTTAATTTAATCTGACATAAGCCTAGTAAAATTAAAGTTTTTCGAAATGAAAATTCGGCAAGAGAGAAAAGATATTTATTACAAGGTGTTGCAGTATGAAATACCGCATAATAATATCGTAATTGACTCCTAAAAACATGGGTTGTAGAGCAAGTTCTGTGGTAATGTTACCAGCATTTCGCCTGTATTCCATGAAAAACGCGTATTATGTTATCCTATAAGGCTTCAATAGTGTTCGGCTTGTCCACATAGACTAACGACTTGACATAACCCCATAAGAAATAACCAAGAGGCGTTAAATCGCACGATCTTGGAGCCAACTCACAGGGCCAAATCGAGAGATAAGCTGCTCACCAAATTCATCCCTCAACATATCCATTGTTTCACGAGCAGTGTGGCATGTTGCACCGTCCTGATGAAACCACATATGAATAAAGTTCAAATCAGCCAATTGAGGCAAAAAAAAAATTCCTTGTGGTTGAGTAACGCATGCCCAATCGCTGAGAACGACGACGAATTGACATTTCACGATCGCCATTAACACTGGCCGCTACGGCTGCATTAATTTCTTCGGTACGCACTCTACGCATGCGAGTCGATGGTTTTATGTCCAACAAAGTAAATTTGGTGCGAAATTTGGAGATAACAGCACGATTTGTTGATTTAACAGGTCGATTATGACGACCATAAAATGGTCGTATCAAAGGATGCATATTTGTCACAGAGCACGAATTTTAATAATAAATTTCACTGATTTGCAATCGTTGCTCGTTTGTTAGTCTTTCCATTATGAAATGGATACTCTGCCATTTCACTGTACACTTTTCACTTTGACAGATGACGTTTGGCCGCCATTACCAACCAGTGCTACCAACCTGAAAAACTTATATCTTAAAAAATCACCCTATACAAGAAAAGCCAATAATGCCGCCGTTTTTTCCAAGAGCAGACAACCCCTTGCGGATTTTTTTTCGTCATGAAAAGAGTCATAGTACCTAGCTTAAGCTGAAACTGAAAAAACCAGATCAAGTGTCACACCAGATGAAATGTCAAGGTAGTGTTGATTGTTATCGCGGTGTTATCCACTCGAAATTGCTGCAAGAAGGCCAGACGGAAAACAAAGAATTTTACATAGACGTTAGACAGCGTTTGATAGAGCAAGTTCGGCGAAAAAGGCCAAAAAGAGGCTTTCATTGTGAACGAATTTCTGGTGAAAAACTCTACAAGTATCATCGAACAACCATTGTATTCACTTGATATAGCTGTAGCATTGCCGGTACTTTTTTGGCAAACTGAATCTTTGTTTTTTTTTATGTCTATTTATATATTTTTACGAATTTATTTTTGAAACTTTACTTTAAGAAAAAAATCATTTTAAATAAAGTCTATTTTAAATTAACATATATTGATAAAAAGTAAATTTACCACATTACTATGTAATCATTGACGTATATCTTATACTGATCCTAATGTAGCTTCTAGCTGCTTCTCCTAAGGCAACTGCAATTGAAATTACGTACGTCTTTCTAAAAAAATGTGGGGGAAATGACATTTTTAAACTTTATATTTGGACAACTCTTTAACACCTGTGCAAAAAGCACTGTTAAGATTAATTCAGGTATAGACAAGGATATAGTGATTGTTTGGTTTGCGACGATTGGCAAATATTTTCGGCAAGAATTTACGGGGGAAAGAATTAGGCAGGACAATACCTTTAATAACTGCTGAATAAAACACAGTTTCTTTAAATATCAATATTTATTATACGACTGTACTGGGGGTTTGCTCGAGTACGACTAACTTCTCGGCCTCTGCAATCACTTTCCCTACGAGTTTGGTATACGAAAATGACTGCAGGAACGCAAGAGAACTTTACGACGATCATTTGTTCGATACAGTAGAGGGTGGTGATACGATCTTACGAAAAATTTTTGAATTCATTTCCAGAATGAAGATCCCGCCCCTCTTGCAAGGCTACAATGTTAGAATAAACGTATATTCATTAATTATAACTTTAAAAATTTTAGACTCTTAAGTAATATGGTACACAATAAGAAGGCTCGAAGGACCAAAAGTAATGTTTGGGTTGCGATAGTTGGCAAATATTTTTGACAAGGGGGAAAGAATTAGGCAAAAGCGATCTCACTTTATATCCAGGACAATACCTTTAAGAACTGCTGAATATGACACAGTTTCTTTGAATTTCAATATTTGTTGAACGACTGTGTAGGGAGTTTGTGCGATTACGACTTACTTCTCGGGATAGTCTTTGCAGTTACTTTCCCTACCAGGAAAGGGAAGGGAAAAATGATTGCAAGAAAGCGGGAAAGCTTTAGGACGATCATTTGTTCGATACATTAGAGGTTGGGGGAATTGATACGACCTTACGAAAAATTTCTGAAATCATTTCCAGATTGAACAATCATCAACATGGAAAGTATTCTACATATTAATAAACTTATTTTCGATAACAACGATTTCTTTTCGTCTGTAATTTTGTATCTGTATATAACTCACCCGGTAATATGTAAGCTACGAGTTATTCTATCGAGTTATCAATTTCGAAACTACTACCTTGAATTTTGACAATTTTCCACATCAACAACCAAATTCAATTTTACAGAACCAATCATAACTTCACCGTTGTTGGTTGCTGTTTTTGTTTTTACTGCAATCTTCCTGAACAGATTTCGCGTGTCCACATACAGTCCATTAAATAATTTTAATTTCTACCACAAATCACAGACCATATGGATGCGTGCGTCCATTGTTGCCACTGCAATTGACGACGATGCTGCTGCTACAGCCACAGTCACAGTCACTGCCACTGCCGCTTCGATTACTGTTATTGTTGTTACCACATTATCAATTGACACCAAATAAAACTGAATCAAATCAAATTGGGCCTGTGCTGGCAAAAGCAACGGTATAACGAATGTGCTACACCATTGAACATGCCACGCCGACGCTAGTAAATGGTTGCATGGAGATCTATAAACCAAAATTTCTGCTATTGCCTGATGATGCTGCAACATTTCTCGTATACCCTGCGCCTACGATTGCTGCCTGCCTACATGTACTCGTATGCAGATATTCTCGAATATGTTTGTAGCCAGAAAGCAGTGCAACATTTCATAGATTCTGTTGCATTTGTTCACTCTTTCGTTCGCTGGTTTTTGGTTGATGCATTCAACAATATTCGATTACCAATTTCAATTTTCTGCTCCAAATATTTTAATGTTGTTGCTGTCACTGTGAACACAGACAAATCCGTGGCTCTTCCACCAAGCGAGAGTGGGTATTTGTCGGAAATGCTGGCAATGTGATAAAGAGTCAAGATATGAAATGCAGTCAGAGTATTTCAGGCTTTCCTCCTCTCCAGCAGCTCCGACTACATCGCCCTGGATGTTGCTCTCATGTTACTACCATTGAATGGATGTTCAATATGAATATGGTGTTTGCTGGATAACCGCGACAACGGCGGATGTTGTTCGTTTCTAGCAAAAATCACCGTCTCACCATCATCAATATATCCATGGAAGTCACACGGCAGTCTCCTTTACGGAATCATCCTCGCTGTTGTTGGCGGGTAACCATAAATGCAGTCACCAAATGACTTCGTACAACATTTACAAAGTGACACATACTTTTGGGAGCACATTTACTGCAATTACTCTTTTAGCATTGAGGAGGCGACAAGTAGGACCCATGGCAGGGTTTGGGGGATGGCAAATAGGGAACAACGAGTTCTGTGTTAAATTTTGTGCATCATAGAAATTTAATTTGATTTGAATTTTATCAATTGCACATTTTTCTGGTGCTGCTGCTGTCATCAATTTGAATGCATCACATCATCATAATATCTGTTAGTAATTTCAACATTTGGACATACCCAATTGGAAATTAGAATGAATTGAAAAGGGAAATGGATAAATATATATGGATTACATTTTATTTAACTTTGCACCATAAGCTACTCTTAACATAGTGGTGAAATACATAGCTTGGTAGCACTACCACTAGGCCTGCATTCGTCAATAGGCATGACGGCGGATATAAAGTTTTCTTTCATGGGGGCATTGGAGGGCAGGATATGCTATTTTTGCCATAGGAGAAAGCCTGCTATGGTAGGCATTATCTAGGCCAATGAAGGAAGCCCGCTATAGTAAGTTTTATATTAAATTAAATGTGTTGTTGAGGTCCTTCTAACAAATCCCTGAAACTGAGGGCATAATGAAACTTAACAAGAGGCTTTTAAATACATATTCAAAAACAAACAAAATATTCAAAAACCCAACAATTCTAAAGTTGGTCAGAAGCCAAAAGCTGTAAAGGGCTGAAGCTTAAATACCCTCCATTAAGGACTGCGCCCTCACACACACAGTCATGTATGATGTACTGATTCGTAATGAGAATAGATTAAGTAGCTAAAATGTCATTCTCTAATACATTGCGTATTAGTTTAGGCAGTTTTTCCAATAATGTATCCACTCAAATACAAATTTTGTGTTTCTTAAAATTCATTAAAATTGTAGAAACGAAAAAATGGTAAAAATTATATGGAAATATGGAAAATGTACCATTCATACCAATTTTGCCACTTGTCATACTGTTGTTTTCCCTTTCATAATATAGGGTGTTTTGAAATTCAGCCAAAATTTGACAGACACCGTTCGTAAATTTCACGTAAAATGTGGTCGGAATCAGTAAGTCGTTTTTTCGACATTTCGACTTTATTTAATTTTTTTATTAAATATTCAAAAATCGATTTTTTTGTTGATTTTTTAAATTATGCGAAATTTGTTTAGCTTTTCAAATTTATGAAAAAACTATTTCAATGTTGTATTTTTAATTAAAGTGATTGTTAAATTTAGTAGAACAACTAATTAAAAAAATATATATTTTTAGAATACAAATTAATATTAATATAACATTATGAAAATTTAAAATCTTTATTTGTGAAAACTTTGGGAAAGACAGATTCACTACCAGTTGAGTGTTATTCCATTGTCAGAACACACTTTGCCGTAACAATGAGCGACCTTCCAATCCAAATTAGAATTTGCAATTCACCCCATTTCCAATATCCCCTACTTTGATCCGCGAGAATGAATGAGTATCGCTTGAAGCAGCAATAAAATGTAAAATATAAACGGGTTATTTTGGCGCCTGAATCGATAGATTTCACAAAATTCTACCTTTTCTCTGTAATTTCTAATCGGTTAATCTACTTATATATGTATATGTTTTTATATTGTATTCCATTATAAATCATAATGAAATTTTATCAAATTCAATCGATTTCCGAAACATCGCACACAAATGGCCGATTTAAACTACATATTCTATGATTCATATCTTCCTTTCAATGCCAGTAAAATTAACCAAATTTGACAAATATCACGCACCGGATAAAATTAAGTATGTGAATGAAAATAAACTCCATTATCACACTCTTCCGAAAACTACCATATATAAAATATAAATTGACGGATTTACCTACATTTTAAATACATAAATTAAATACGTAAATGTTGTCCATTGATGGTTGATGATTTCTGGTATCCCCACAGAAATTCACCAGTTTAGCAAAAATTATTGTTTCCTCCACGATTTCTAAACGCAGGTTTCAACAAGTTCAAACTTTGGCTCACTACTATGAGTTATTTTAGTGAGTTAAATTATCGGATGGATCGGAAAGTTCGTTCGGTTTTTACAAGAAAATTATTTACAAATTTATATACCAGATAACAATTATTTTAATTTATTATATAATCTCCCCATTTTTTATAACTTCTACCCATCTCTCAGGTAGCTTTTTAATTTCTCTCTCATAAAACTTACATGGCTTTTCTGGAAAAAAACGTTCAATTCGATTTTTGACTTCCCCATCGTTATGGGCATTCAAATCCTTCAAGTGGTAGCTTAGGCTGCGAAATAGATAATAGTCGGACGGAGCGAGGTCTTGTAGTGAACTTCTGATCAAATTCATTCAGATCGAAATCTATTAATCGAAATAGAATATTCAAATCCCTAGTAAGAAGCAAACAGTGAATACGTCAATTGTACGTAAATGAATTAAAAATTGTACATTCTTTGAAGGAAACCACAGTCCGTACAATATTCAAATTGATCAGGCAAATCTAAATTTTACTCCGAAAAGGTGAGTAAGTGATCACACTTCTAGTGCTCAAGTTAAAGCTAGGTTTCATGGAAAATAAAATCCGTAAGCCACTTCCTTTTTAAATCTACCTATGTATCGGCAACATAGTAAGACATTCCAAAAGTAATCTATAACAAGTGTTTAAATCCCAAGTACCCAGTACATTTTACCACCCTCTACGGATTTGCGAAAAAGCGAAAAGTCTTGAACAACAAAATTGTATACCATTTTTAATATAAACTTATTGGTTATTTATTTAGACCGATACACTTCCACTGCGGAATAGTCTTCTTTGATTCTTAGAATTCCAAAATTAAGACCTAAAACTGCCTAAGGAATCTGAGGAAAATTTCCATCAAAGACCAAAATTTTACCATTCCACGTCAATATTAATTTGCTATCAGTTTTTAGACCAAACAATTTCGCGGTGTAAATTAAGGTGGGATTGTGACACCATCTGCGTTCACCAATATACCGTGTACTTCACCTGTAACTACCGATGAGATATCTGACCCAATATCAGGTTGTACAAGCGCACAGAAACCAAATGTCACCTAAGCCAATGAACCGAAGTCCATCATAGCATTTACGTAAAATTACTTTCCTAACCTCCAAGTTGAATTATCGTCTCCGGCTCAACTTATTTATTGACTTACTATTGTTTTCTCAGAAAATGTGTCACTCACTAAAAATAATATTACAATGAAGTAAATTCTCTGAGTCTTCTGTCACCAAAAGACCAAATTTCATAAACATAACGCTGTAAAAAAATGCAGAACAAAGCAAGAGCCCAGCTTTCCAGGGGTAAAGCGAAACAGCCATCAAGCAATTAGATTTTACAAAAAAAAAAATTGTAGAAGTACGGTTAAGGTTTGCAAATCACTCCCCCAGCACAATCTAGCGCCAAAATGCTATAATAAAGTAGTAAATAAAAAGGGTGGCGCAATAGAACGTGCATATTGCATCATCTTTTTTTGCGGGGTAGAAAAGGCGCGGGCGGAAGGGCGCCTACATCGCTGGGTTGGCGGGCTCATGGAGTTTTAGTCGCTGTGAATCACTTCGACGGGAAGCGTCGCGTATTTTGCATGCGCGCATTTTACGAGAACTCTCGTTCATATATTGCTACTAGGCGACTATATTGTGCTGAATATGGACTACGGCGAATTAGTGAAGCTCCGAGTGCTAATTTAATTAAAATATGGGTAAAGCGTTTTTAAAAGACCGGTTCAACATTTAAACCACAAGCAAATGGTCGCCCAAGAACATCTAGGACCGAAGACAATGTTGAGAGAGTTATGGAGTCAGTACGAGGAAATCCACAAATGTCGACTCGCAAGAGATCGTCTGTCTTACAATTATCGCGACGAAGTTTGCAACGAATTTTAATATTGGATCTTAAACTGCATCCATATAAGCTGCAATTAACACAAGAATTGAAAGAGTCTGACTTCATAGCAAGGCTCGCATTTGCTAATGAAATGCTTAATCGATTTTCCAATTTTGACAATATCCTTTTCTCTGGCGAGGCTCATTTCCTTATGAATGGGTTCGTAAACCGTCAAAATTGTCGTTACTGGAACAGTGAAAATCCCAAAATCAAACACCAGAAACCATTGCATAGTCCCAAAGTGACAGTATGGGCAGCAATCTCTGGCAGAGGAATAATTGGTCCTTCTTTTCTTCGAAAAATGCGCGGGGCCAAAACGTCACGGTTAATACGGAACGCTATGTTGAGCTGTTGGACGGATTTTTGGCTCCAGAAATTGAAAATTCAAGAATAATGAATTCCAGAACTTGGTTCCAACAAGATGGAGCTACCTGTCACACATCACATGACTCCATGGCGGTGGTGAAGCAGATGTTCCCTGGCAGACTGATTTCGAAAAGAGGTGATATCCCATGGCCCCCACGTAGTCCAAACTTGACGCCTCTTGACTTTTTTTTTTGTGGGGATACCTCAAACACAAAGTCTACAGTAATAATCCAAGAAACATCGTTCAGCTCAAGGAGAATATTCGTGATGAAATGGCAGCCATTACACCAGTATTACTGAAGAAAGTTTTCAATAATTTTCGTTTGCGGTTAGAGGAGAGCCGTCGTAGGGAAGGTCACCATTTAGATGATGTTATTTTTAAAAAATAAACTCCATTTATTACTCTACAATGCCTTAGATTTATTTTAACCATATCTTTTGTATTTATTTTTTAATCTATTTTTTAAATATGCACGTTATATTGCGCCACCCTATACTACCCATCAAACACTTCGCATCAAACACCGAGAGAATTAAAAGGGCCTTTTTAATCTTCGCTGGATGTCTGGGTAAGTCAAAAGAAGAAGAAGAAAAAATAATTTTTGTATAACAAACAAGAAAACAAAAAACAAGTAAGAAAATTTTATCATGTCATAGAAGGAAAAAGAAAACGTCATACTTGAAACAGAATACCGATAAATTTTGATATAATACGTTTTAGTCACTCACGGTATGTAACCAATTTCTAGCTATATGAAAGAAGAAAACAAAAACTGAGAGCAATGAATTGTGATAGTTAATAAGCACTCTTTACAACGTCCTTTAATTATTAAGCTGTGATACTCTCGCTCTTTTGATGATATAACGTTTGAATATCTGAATTTGTTTCTTGCTCATTTGTATGGAAGTGAACACTACTGTTCCGCTAGTAGTTTCGGTTACATATAATGTTCAAGCATATAATAAGCCTGAAATATAAGCTCATAAAAAAAGGATTAGCAATATTATTAAAATAGCTAACAATTGTTCTATGAACAATTACTATGTTGACAATCTGGCCAGTATGAGGAACGATCCTAGGAAATCCTGGGTTTTTATTAATGAGAGACTTGGAAGAGCATTAGACAAGCAAATCAATGTAAAAAATGTCGATGGTGAATTTGTTGCAGATAATGTTCAGAAATCTGAAATATTAAACGATTATTTTGTAAATTCAGTCAATGAATTAAAAGGGCAAATAATACAACTTCCTTCGGATACGTGCCATGCCCTAAGAACATTAACAAACTGTAATAGCAGATATCAAGCTAGAATAACTACGCTTGATGAAATGAGAATTGTCATATCCAGCTTAATATCGGGAAAAAGTCCCGCCAAAAATTCTTAAGATATGTGCTGATAGTGTGGCTCCACGTTTGGTTAACATCTTTAATGATATAATTTATACTTCAGTATATCCCGAAATATTAAAAATCCATAAAATTGTACCAATACCTAAGGAGAAAATATCTACCTCCGTTGATAAATTTCGTCCAATATCAATATTGCCAATTATAGACAATGTCTTTGAACATATTTTGCATACACAGCTTTTTACATATTTCCAAGATAACAATTTGTTAAATGATTTTTAATATGGTTTTAGAAAAGGTTGTGGAACAGAGGAGGCAACAGTTAATGTGCAAAATTTCATATGTAAGTCGTTGGATGGCGGGTATAGAGGTGTAGTTGGGGTTTTTTATGATTTGTTAAAAGCGTTTGATCTAATTGATCATGATATCTTACTTCAGAAACTCAGATTTTATGGTGTGCGTAACAAAGAACTTTTTCTCTTAAAAAACTATTTGACGAAGAGGCTACAATTTGTACAAATTGTTAATAGTAAAAGTACTTTGAAACCAGTAGAACATGGAGTCCTCCAAGGAAGTGTATTGGGCCCCCTGTATATAAATGACTTGAAAAATATTGACTTATCAGGTAAAACGTTTGTGTACGCTGATGATATTGCCATTTTTTATCCATATAAATATGAAATGGCTGTGAAGCCTTACATAGAACGAGGAGCAAGTCTATTAATAGAGTATTTGCGTATTAATAAACTTTTCCTTATTCTTAATAGAACGAAATTGATAAGATTTAGGCCACATTGTCGGTTCAACGACAGCTTTAGTATATACGTAGGTGGGGAAAAAATTCCAGAAGTTAATTCAGTTAAATATTTGAGTAATCTTTCTTGGACACTGCATATAGAGTATCTGAAGTCTACAGTATCACCTCCATTAGATTTATTGTACAAATTTAGAAATAAATTTGATCAAAATACAAAGTTTCTAATATTTCAAGCTTTAGTTCAAAGTCATTATAACTATTTAGCCATTATGTATGGTTATGAAAAGAGTTCTGAATTAAAATCACTCCAGCGGGAGCAGAATAAAGCACTAAAAGCTGTAGCGAACTTGCCAATTTCATATTGTACGCTTCCTCTGTATAGAGATGTTTTTCCAACAGTTTTGGCAGTATATGGTTGTTATAAATTAAAATTGCTAATATATGTTTTCAAATGCTTTCATGTCGATCGGAAACAACAAAACAGCATGTAGAACATTCTGGTAGTAGTCAGTACAATAATTTAAAAAAAAAAAAAAAAAAAAAAAAAAAAAAAAAAAAAAAATTTTGTAATAATAACTTTATAGGTAATTTCTAAACAAATACCAATGATAGGATTTCAGAATAAACTTTGCAATATAAAGATACATTCCTAAAGTGATATGGCTTTACCTACGGTGAAGATGGAGATGAGGAGAGCTCTCCAATTACTTTCTTCAGAATATTTGGGGTTCTACAATATACATATATGCCGAGGGAACAATAGGATAGGGTGGGCTTAGAGGTAATGCTCTCATAAAAACATCCATGAGTAGCTATCACCAAACACATTGACCAAAATATGCATTTTCCGTACGTAGATTCATGATTTGCCAGTTATCTTAGTACCAATATCAATTCATGATGCAGAATTATACTCGTAGAGATTCTAAAGCCATCGACAATTTCCTACTTGGACACCCGATTAAAATTGTAATATTAAATACATTCAATTCGACACTTTTTTATATTCAGTTTATTTTGACAATTTCAACAGTTTATATATGTAAATAGAGAGACATATGTACTGTGTGTAAAGGTTTGGCATACGTACATACATATGTGATTTTAATTTAATTTATGCTGACAAATTCACCATTTAATTGGACATTGATGTTAAAATGTCATTCAAACCGTTTTAAATTGAACAATAGTTAATTAAATTGAATAAAAATAGTCGAAAATGAAAAGGCATGTAGTTAAATTTAATTCACAATAAAAGAAAACAGCTATATATAATTTGTAAAAAATTTCTTATGAAAAAAATTGGTCATGGTATTCATTTGGTAATGTTTTACTGAGACGTATGGGATATATTTTACTTCATAGTTTAGGTATAGCTAATTAGAATAATATTTCTAGTATACCGGCCACCAGATATTAATATATATTAA
Source organism: Philornis downsi (assembly GCA_019455685.1). Classification (NCBI taxonomy): domain Eukaryota; kingdom Metazoa; phylum Arthropoda; class Insecta; order Diptera; family Muscidae; genus Philornis; species Philornis downsi. Next base: position 628,234 of record JAHXMU010000084.1, read on the forward strand.
CCAAAATATCGAGTAAACAAAATATAACAATCATACTGAGATTTAATATGAAACTGATATCATACACATTCCTTTACTTGGAGGCAATTAGAATGAAAGCTATGGAAGTCAAGATAGATTACTTAATCCATATAGTACAAACATGTCTCTATAATAGTGCAAGAACTTCTTTAACTCTTTAACTCAAAAGAACTCAAATACTTGCACATCTAAGTTCTCGCTGTTCTTGTTTTTTTTTTATGAAAATGCAACTTTATCATAAAAATATGTTTACAATTGATTCACTAAAAGTATTACTCATTGCTAGCTACTATTTCTTCCTATCTTCCTGGCAAAACTCGAATTCCGTCACGTTAAAACTGTTCATATTTTGAGGCTGCCCACGAATCTAGCCATTTTTTAATGTCGTCATATGAGTTGAACCGCTGCTCAGTCAGACCGTGTGCCATCGAACGGAACAAGTGATTATAGGACGGCGTAATATGTGGAGAATACGGTGGATGGGGTAGGACTTCCCATTTCAGTGTTTTCAGGCAGGTTTTAACGGAGTTGGCCTAGTGAGGCCGAGCGTTTTCATGCTGAAGAATTGAAGTCGAAACCGATCCCCAGTGATGGTTTCGCTTCGTCTCAACAGCTCGTAGTAAATAACATCGACCTGGTCCCACCAAATACAGAGCATAACCTTCGCAACGTGAATATTCGGCAGAGGCGACAACGCAAAAGCGTGACCGGGCGGCCGCCATGACTTTCTTTTCCTTGAATTGGTATAATGAATCCATTTTTCATTACTCGTTACAATACGATGAAGTAACCCTTTCTTTTTTGACGCTCCTTGCTTTTGAATCTTTCCCAACGCATGCAATCGCTTGGAAATAGCTTGGCTGGTAACTCCTATACTACTCTACCTGCATTTGACATGGATACCCATCAAGAAATGCCGTCAATTCCGTGTCTTCGAAGGTTTTTCGACTTCCTTCATGCGAACGGTCGTCAACATCAAAATGACCGTCTTTAAAGTGAAGGAACCAATGTCGACACGTTGTTTCACTTAAAGCAGCCTTCAGCCGCCGATTTCTTCAATTGAAAAAAGAAAATCAATATTTGCAGCAGCACTTAAGATATGTACACCAAACCTACGCACCAAATTTTGTTCAAATACCGTGAGCAGGAGCAGAAATAATTAATTTTTAATTTTTTGTTTGTATGGGAGGTACCACGCCCCTTTGTCCAATTGGACCGAGTTGTAAATCTAAACCATCCCGGGCACCACCCAGACGCATATACAAAAATTTATGCAAAGCGGTCCAGCCGTTCTGGAGTTTTAAGCATCGGAACAAACCACGATTCATTTTTATATATATAGATTTTAGGCGAAATTGGATTTTAGGTTAGGTTAGCATTTCAGTAGATCTCACCCCTGGACACAATTAAAAATTCTTACGTAATAGAATTTTATATAAAGTTTGATGAACTGTGCTCATCGGGAAAAACACACATTTGGAGTTTTTTTATTTTTTCTATTGAAGCTTATTTATATGCTGAGGATTTGCAACTCCTAGCTTGTGGCAATAAGGATTCTCTAAATGACTTCCAAAATTCCGTAAATAATAAGTTAATAAATATAAGCAATTGTTGCGAAAATAATTGTATATATATAAACTTGTCTAAGTCAAAAGCATTAATTCTTTTTAATTTTAATTTAATTTCTTTTTATTAATATCCAACAGGTTTGCTTCATTTACATTAAACGGTTCTCTAATGTAGGCATCATAAAAAATACTGAGCTATTCATTAAGTGGTTTCAAAACCACCGGTCTGGCAAGGCTGCCAGCTATTAAATATGTATCTTATGAAGTGTTATTTATTTAGCGAAAGGAAAGAACGCGTAAAAATAGTTAAAACTTATTACAAAAGTGGTGACTCAAACGTGGGCACTTTTGGTGCTTTACGGGCAAGATTATAAAGAAATTTATAGAAAGATTATAAAAATAAATTGGCAAGATTATAAAGAAATTTGAAGAGACTGGGAACGTTACAAATGTGGTCAGGCCTGTGCATTATAGACGCTTACGCACGGTCGAAAATATCGCTTCTGTTAGTAAAAGTGTGGCGGATAATCCGAATTTTTTGATTTCACGGCGTTCTTACCTACTGGGTATATCTTATGGCTCATTATGGCATATTTTGCATTTGGATTTACACCCCCATCTACATAGAGTCCAAATCACGCAACAATTAAAGCCGGCTGATCATTCACAACATTTTCACCTTCTTCAGCGATGAAGCTCATTTCTCACTCGATGGTTACATCAACAAGCCAAATTGTCGCATATGGGGCACGGAGAACCCAGAAGTGATTGTAGAAGAGCCATTGCAAAAAGTGGCTGGTTTTTTGCTTATTATGGTCTGGAGGTGTCATTGGGCCGTATCTTTTCGAAAGTGAAACTAAAGAAACCGTTACCGTCAATTCAGAACGCTATGGCCGTATGATAACCGACTTTTTGCGGCTTGCAATTGAAGATTATGAACTGAACAATATGTGGTTTCAACAGAACGGTGCCACGAGCGACATAACACGACCAATTTGGGCTTTATTGCATGATAAATTTCTAAAAAGCGTAATAATTTTGGCAACATCAATGAGCCACCAAGACAATGCCAGTTGACGCCGTTCGACTTTATTTTGTGGGGATGCGTCAAAGACCCCGTTTACGTGAATAATCTTCAAACGTTGGAGCATTTTAAAACCTATATTCGTGAAGTTATCGTCGAGGTACTGCCCGAAGTGTTCGAAAATTTGGTCGAAATCTATATCAGAAGGATGCACTGCTGCAACCGATACAGAGGCGGCTATTTAAATGACATTTGTATTTCGTACATAATGGCAAAGTTCCAGCATTCATCAATATCATAGCCCATATCATATAGTGAGACCATCGATTTATGCAAAATCGGCCAATTTATATGTATGATACCCAAAGGAACATGACAATGAAATCCATATTCTTTCACTGAACTAAGTTTACTAAACGCCTGATTCGTGCTAAATTCTACTGAATTTAATGTAATCGAACGAAAGGTATGAAAGTTTAAGTAATTTATATTATTATAGTTCGGTAATTTGATATCAGAGATGGATTCAGATTTCACCAATTACCACAATTGACAATTGCCAATTGGCAAAAATGGAAGTAAGCGCTCTATAAATAAAGGATTGCAGCGAAAAATATTAAATTTCAGTGGATCGGTGAATCTGCATGACAGGTAATATAAGGGGTATGGCAATGCCCAACGTTTTTGTTCTCAAAACTTAGTTCACGAAATGTATGATAGGTGGCGAATTCGATTGAATTCAATACAACCACTTGAAGTACAAGATTATCCATTTTTCGGTTTCAAAAGTAAAGGTAAATAAACCACACATAAAGTTATGACTTCGTTGAAGCTTTTTTTCACTATAAGGCTTGGATTTTGCCATTATGTACGAAATACGATGTCGCATAAATGACAGCCTCTAGATTAGTTGCAGCAGTGGATCCTTTTGAGGTAGTTTTCAACCACTTTTCGCACATTTCGAGGAGTACGTTTGGGAATTATCCGCGTAAGCATGGACCTTCACGCAATCCTACAAAAGAAATCACCACTTTTGTAGTAAGATTTAACTATTTTTACGCGCTCTTCGGATGTTAAACGTTCTATATTCATAAATGGCAAACATTTCACTAAATAAATAACACTTTAAATGACAGGTATTTAACAGTGGACAGCCTTGCCAGACCGGCAGTTTTGAAAGCACCAAATGTATAACCCTGTATTATGAAGCTAATAATATATGGGTTAAATCGTTCACTTGTATGGGAAATAGCAGAAAGGGTGCGGTTACTTATCTGATTTTCCCAAAATTTCACAGCGAGTTATAAGTCCATGCAAAGGGCAAACATTTAAACTACAGATTAGATATTACGGGGAAAAGATTGAATTTTGAAAAACCATTGAATTTCTATATGAAGTACCAGAAGGAACGTGACGATGCTTTTCTTTTCCTTCTCAAACCTTAGTTTAGCAAGTGCGTAACGTTTAGCGAATTTGATATGAACAGATTAAAATGTTTTTAATTTGTGATTTTTACAGAAGATATCAGAATGAACGTGTTTAGTTGGTTGATTTTATACAAATTTTGTTCAGCATTATGACAAAATACAGTGGACAAAGATTTAAGTTACTTCAATCTATAGATTCCTGGCTGGAAGAAAGGGCTGACAATTGCGGTAGTACCAAAATTGTCAGCCACTTTTCCTAGTTTATCCAAGTTTTAGTTGGGTATCCCAGGGGAGCGTTGACAATCGCATTGCAATATGCCCACGGCGAGACTCACTTTAAACCCCCTTGGACTCTGTACTGTAAATATGTACTTGAAAAAGAAAATAGACCAAAAGTTACTGTCTTTCACTAAAAGAAAAGATCAAATGTTCCATCAGGATATAGGCAGTGACTCGTCAGAAACTCTTTAAACTAATTTGGGAGGTTCTTATATATCTATCTTAAGGTCCCCATCCAACACCAAATGGTTACCGTGTCTTCCTTTCTATAACAAATCATTTTGCTGATGAAAATTTCATCCCAAAGAGAAGCTTGTGATTCAATTGACTGTCCAGTTACTTTTCAATAGGAGCGATGTTTTCTATGAAAGAAGTATAATGGGATTACTTTTAAAATTGCAACAATCTATAGAAGGAAACGCAGCATATTTGAATTTCTATGTGAGGTACCAGATGGAACGTTACGATGCTTTCCTTTTCTTTCTCAAACCTTAGTTTAGCAAGTGCGTAACGTTTAGCAAATTTGAGTGAATTTAGCACAACTGAACAACAGATAAAAACCCTAAAATACATGTCTTTAATTTGTGATTTTTAGAGAAGATATCAGAATGAACGTGTTTAGTTGGTTGATATTGTACAAATTTTGTTCAGCATTATGACAAAATACAGTGGATAAATATTCAAGTTCCTGCAATCTATAGATTAAGAGGTAGAGGCGGAAAACAACCAGTTTGTGTGAGTTACATCAGACTAGGCGGCTTGGCGTGGCCCATCCACCATTATCTTACAAACATTACAACCTAGCTGTGCTAAGTTTTTTTTTTTTTAATGTCTAACAGCTAGCTAGAATTAGGCTATTCGTCAACCATCATTCATCAAAAGCCATGAAAAACATTTGGCCAGAAAGAAATTGATAGTTTAAATGTTCCTTTCCGGATTGCTGCTTTATTCCTTCGGGTGACAGCATAAATGACACTTATTCAAAGCAGTACATTATGCCGGCAAACAATTCCCTTTTTTCTAAATGTTGTTGCCTATAGAAGTTCAAATTGAATTATAATATATTGTAAGATTTAAATCGTATAAGGCTACCTCATGTTTGTTAATGCTGCCGTAAATGCTGCAAATGGAGGAAAAATAATATTATAGTAAATCTCAAAAGCTTGACTTCACTTATCACATACAACATGATAAACACATTTGAGTTCCAGCCATATATTTTAACCAAAATCAACCTAAAGAATTGCATGCATTAAATAACTAAGATTACTTTCTTTATGCTATTTCTTTTACATTTCCCAAATATATGACAGAAATATTTTACAACATATTTCTTTCTTGTGCATATTCTGTGAAATTATTTCATGCGAATATGTGAAATGTTTTACCATCAACATTTTTACGATTACGCATATGTTTATAGATATAAATTGCATAGTATATTATTAGACAAAATATGAAGGAGAAGGTTGTTGTGACCCCCATTCCCCTCGAAACGTGAAAACATATCCGCCTACATAACAGTAACAAAGGGAGGAAGAAAATATGAGCTTGTAGAAATAAGAAAATGCAAATCATAGTAATTTTTACTTCAAATGACATCATTTATCATATGTCAACAATTTAGTCATACTGTCACAAATCTAACTATACTCGTATATGCAGGCAGACAAATATATATATACATATATACATGTACATATACAGCAAATACATACGAGATGAGTTTAAATTTATTTGTACAGTTAAAGTGTATTAAAAAGAAATCCATTATTTTCCCAATAGGCTTTACTTTACTAATCTATATCTCGCGTTGTACAAGGGCGGTCGTGTTACACTAGATGGCGTTGGAAAGATAAGATTCAAAACAACTACTCAGGAAGCCTTGCGATTACTTGTTTAAAGTCGTCTAAGATGACACCATAATAGAGCAAATACGCCATATTTTACAGACTTTCTTCCATAAAGGTGAAAACGCAAGCCAGGCAGCTGAAAGGGTAAATATAGATATTTATGGTCCTGATACTATAACAACCAGTCATGTGCAAATTTCGTTGATTCGTCGTTTCATCGATTCCTTTCTGGTAATTTTGATGTACAAAGGTGCACCATGCTCTGAAAGGTTGATTGTCAAAAATGTCATTAGATCATAGAGAATAGAATAGATTCGTAAAGAATGGAATAGATTCATATAGTGGAAGTCGTCCAGTACAGTAGCTAAGCATTGCTTAGAAACACGTTTGCAACTACTTAAATAAGACTGGATACAAAAGTTAGCTCGATGTATGTTGTATGATGCCATGCAAGTTGCAAGTTAGCGAAAAAACCTCAAGGACCGAGTTT